>WAAD01027321.1:32879-44123 GCA_013389945.1 Fregata magnificens | reverse complement strand
CCAGTTTTGTTTTAACCATACTAACTTCTACAACTGAAAGATCTTGAATGGAATGCCTTGAAAATACTTTCAAATTTGTCATGCTCCACTAACATGTCAAATCATTGATAGTCCAATAAATTAATGTTATTTCAAGAGAAATTCATGAAAAATTATGGGCAGCAGGGGTTAACGTGCTCTGATGAGAATGAGCTCTTCTGAATTATGCAGTGCTTTAAATTGGAGACACTCAGTAGAAGAATGATGCTACAACTGCTGCTGCTTCTAGTAATGCCTTGTGCTTCACACAGAGCTCTTCACTTAGAGATTCCCAAACACTGTAAAGACACAGGAAAAGGCTGTAAATATTGCACTCATATTTTGTAGGTCGTGTATGGAGATACTACAGCCGAGAAGCAAATTGACCAAAGAAACAAAAAGAATCAGTGTCAGAGTCGGGATAAAAAGTTCCTACCCCTTCTGTCCATCCTATAAAAAGTGGAATTCTTAAAAAGGTTGAAGAGGCATGCTTTCACTTGTTTCCATCATTTACATTTTAGTCCAGCTGGGTCTGCTACTCCATCCGTTATGCTAAACATGCTACTTTGTCCTATACCAATTTATGGTCAATGAATGAACATAGACTCTGGACAACTTGTTCAACTCCATTACATTGCCTGGATGAAAAAGCTATACAAGATCAATAGGTGTGCTGTGCAGGTTTTACAGTGGAAGATGTCGTGTGTCCCACACAGCCCCCTTGCCCCCCAAGGCAGAAAGTGGGTAATTCTCCTTGCTCAGCTTCCTTGTGAAGAAACTTTCTCCTACAGTGGGACCGTAGCTTCTTGGAAAGGGTAGCCATTTATCACAGCCCTAAATGAAAGCATTCCTTGGACACAAATGTCTTTTTCTTCCTTTGTCTAATTACTGAGGGGAAAAGTGAGAAGGAAATGTCAAAACAGTGAAACAGTGGTGTATAGAGAGCAGTCACTTTGGAGCTCAACCAGCTTTTGTGAAGGCCTGGGCGATTTGTCAAATGGTTGTGGCATAAGTCAAGACCTGAGGTTGAAAGGTCTTGACCTAAGGAGTGCTGAAATCAGGCAGTATAAGCAAGAGGGCTGCTAGAAGTTTCAGCTGTAGTGGAGATGAACAATGATGGGTGCTGGACACAACAAAACCTCATCTGCATAATTCAGGTAAGGAATTTTATTGAATCTGACAAGTATGTGACAGGCTGAGAAAGAGAAAAGAACATGCTCTTGCTGGGAACCTTTAAAGCTCTTCAGTTAAGGTATGTGGAAATAAATGACAGCTAATCTCTTCACTAAAAAAACCTGTAAACAATGCCATTTTACACAGGGCTCACCCGTGACCTTTTCATAGATCAGGCTATCCACTTTCAGGCCAGGTCACAGAACTTATCACAAACAATATGGTAAATTCAGATTGCGCAAGAGCTTTACTTCTCCTGACTGCTTCACGTAGAGTTGCTACTTGCTTCAGCAGGTATGCTTCAGCAGAAAGACTATCACTTAAATCTGGTGCATAAACCCTCATGGCAAATGGAAAATCCACGTGGAGACTTTTCAGTGGAAGTTTTTTTTGTGTTTTGTTTTTTTTTTTTACAGTTTGGTTTGCATGGGTCATACTGCAACTACAAATCTCAAGCTAAAAGGTCATAAGGTGACAAGACAACTTTTCTGCACTGAGACCAGTAGATACTATTAAAGTGACCAAGGCTTTTAAAATCTTTCATTAATCTTGACATGTCAAGTTTCCCAGATTTTTTTTTTATTTATTTTAACCACTTGCCTCCATTTTAAGTCTTCTCTAGGTAAACAGTAAGGTTCAAGAAGAATATGTAATTGGTGCTTTTGAAAATACAAATAAGATGCTGACCACCAGCTTTAGAGGATAAAATCTTTGTATGTAACTTTCCTTCATAAGTGCTAAGACAAATATAACCTTAATACACATTCAAAGCTCATAAGCAATGGTTGAAAATCAAATCTAGCCTCTATGTGATGTTTAACCTAATCAAATAAAATAAGAAATGACCTTGCAGGCAAGCAAGAGTTTTCCTTTTGTGAATATCTGTATTCTTGAGAGTTCTTTCTTAACACTCAATTCCCCACAAAAAGTAGCACTTTATATCTATATAAAGTGGGTGTCTTGCCGGATGTAGACCTCTAAGCCTGACAAGAAAACAATTTGTTGTACAGGCTGCTGAATGATTGGAAGGAAAGCTCAAAATCTAGAGGAACACATTGCCACTGTGACTTGCAAGAGCAGAAATTCAACTCTAAAACTCTTCAAATAAATACAAAAACAAAGATTAGACTGACTTTGTTGAGCAGGAGTCACAAAATCCCCAAACACTTCCCTGGATTACTGGCACAGCAATTTCTGCAGCGTACAGCACACATGTATGTTTTTACCAATCTGTGGATCATTCTACCTAATGGGAAGCAGTTAAGAGTCCTGGCTGGATCAACTGTGGATCTTGGTGTGTTAAGCAGTCCAATGCATAATTCACAAGGCTTAATGAATATTCCAATTCATGACAGCCAACTGGCTCCATAGGTCACACCTCCCAGTCTCATATGAATAAAGAATGAGATACTGGAAAGCGTACCAGCTGAACCCTAGTGAGTGCCAAAAACATGCATATTAATGAGGCACAATAAAAGATATACTTGACTCTCAGGAAGTGCCTCTATTGTTTTCCAGCTTTAGAGAGGCAGAGAGGAAATGTTTGCAGTGCACCTTTCAATATACCGCACCGAGCACAACATGAAGCTTCCCCCTGGGGCAAAGAGGGAATCAGATTGTGGCAACGGCATTTCACATCCAGCCTCATCAGGTCTATGGCATCCTCCATCATTCCCACCATAATAGCGAAATCCATGCTGGAAATATCCCCACCCTCTGCTCCCATGTTCCTCTGCAAGTCCCCATTTGGTAACTAAGGAGAGGAAGTGCTTCAGCAGTGCTGTTCTTTTATGTGCTCTGTTTAGACCTTGGAACAGGATGAATGGTAGCTTAGATGAATGCATTTGTGCCATTTTTCTTGGCCCCAGACGATGTTTCCTCACTACCATGACATCTGAACAGAAGGAGAAAACATCTCCCTTTTGTGGCAAGCTAATTTAATTTGTACCTTCCACCTAGGGGTAAATATGTTTGTCTGTCTTTCTAAGCTCTCTTTGCCCACTTTCTTTTCTCACGGGAAACCCTGCTGAGTCAAAAGCAGGATATTGCTTAGTGCTCTAACTTTATTTTAAAGTAATTTAATTTTAAGCATACTCACACCCACCCTAAAGTGAAGCAACTGTAGGAGCTCCGCTGGGACAGCCTTAATGACTTTTGCATGTCTCTTGGTCAGAGACATCAAGGGCTTGTTGTTAGGGAGGTATTTGTCTTTTAAAATAAATGCTTTAAAACAGGATCTCTCTTTTGCAGTATCCTCAGCGCAAGATGTGTTTCTTTATTTTCAAAAATCCTACGGCTTTGCACATTGACCTACCACCTTTAAAAACCAGCATTACGAACCATTGACCTTTGCTCTTCGTTGATCTGGTGTTATATGTGATTTGACCTTGTTTTGTCTGAAAACTTTGTAAAAGGATTTAAAATAAACAATGAATGTATTTCTTTATGAAAAATGGCGGTGAAATATGACTCAGATGACTCAGAATTTACATCCTCATTGTCTGATTTATGCATGAATTCTTTAAATTGGCAAATATATTAAGTTAAGGGCATTATTTAATCCAGTACTGAAAAGTTTCTGTAGTTAAAAAGGCAATACGAGGTAAAGAGTGGGAAAAGAAAACTGAAATCCAAATTGAAGCGTCATTTAAAGCCCATTTTGCTTATAGTAACACCACAACTTATTTAAACCTTGTTATCTCATATTAAAATGACAATGACACATGCAAGAACCTATGTATTAAGCAACTTCTTGCAATTTCTTCCCTTTAAAAAAATTCCATTTCAGTACTATTACCAGGTAAATATTTTTTCATCCTGACAGATAAGAAAGAGAAAACATACAACACTTACTTAAACTGATAAAGTATATTTCTAATATATGCAGTAACAAATATCGCAGGTACTGATTTTACCTGTAGTTACCAGGTATTCGTTATTTGCATAATATTGTACCAATTTTTTTTCACAATAATTTGCACTCTGTTTTCTGAACAGAAATGTACATTTCTGTCATGTTTGAAAAAGAAAACGTACAACACTTAAACTGATAAAGTATATTTCTAATACCTGCAGTAATAAATATCACAGAAACTGTGATTTTACCTGCAGTTACCAGTTCCTTGTTATTTGCATAATATTTTATCAGTGCTTTTTCACAATGATTTGCATTCTGTGTTCCGGTCAGAAACATGCATTTATCATCAGCAAATCACCCAGACTTACAGGGAAACAAGTCTTGTAATCAGTCACAACATTCAGAAAGATTAGTCATGACAATATTGCTGTTTTGCTCGGAAAACCCTCCATTCTATTTCTATTGCCTTGGTGGTTTGTTTTTATAAACAAGCTGCATTTGTTAGGAAAAGGAAGCAGTTCTCTTATTCAAACTTATGGTTTTGGAGTCTAAACATGCAATACCGTGACAAACAAATAACAGCCAACGTGTGCTCTGGAGCAACAGGAGAAAGTGCAACTGCCTCGCCTGCCCTGGTCTGCTCAGTGTGTAAAATATACAAGATATAAAATGGACAAAACGCCTTCCTTCACTTGCCTAGAGGGTTGTTCAGCTAGAAACCAGCACTCCCATGCATGTTTTATGATTTTATATCAGCTTTGAGGACAAAAGAGATAATTCCTGGTGCGGGATGATGCATGTCTGCATCCCTGAGCAGAGATGGAGCAGGAAGCAAAGCTGAAGGGTAGCTGGTGAACAGGTCCCCTTGATGGATGGCCAGGGGACAGAACCTGCCCTCGTGCCTCTCTTCAGTCTGGCTCTCAGCCAGAATTTGGACCTCAGAAGCTTTGCCTAGACAAGCGTGGACCTCAGACGTATGTTAACAAATACATGGAAGCTGCGGTAGCCCATGTTGAGGCCAGCTGGCCTGTGTCCCATGTCAGAAGAACCAGAACCAAGGTGCAAAGAGAGGGAGAAAGGTAAAAAAATGGGACTCTGAAGTACTTCTCTGAATTTCACCTACTGGCCTTTTAAGTTCACAGTGCTTCAGAGAAATTGCTTCGAGGTCTAGAGCTTTCACTTCAAACTCCAAAGCTGGCTCTCAAGATCTGGCCTCTGACAAGGGTGGAAAACCTCGTTAGCAAAATCCCTTAAACATTTGCTTTGTTGCACAGTAAATTTGCCATCTTTAAGGGCTATAAAGTGGTCACAAAATGCCTGGCGTGAAGAAGATAGTTATCTTTAGGACTATAAAAAGGTATTTCCAGCCTTATTGCTGAACTGTGTAAATCAAGGCCATCCACCCCTCCATTAGAACCTAAGCTCTTAAGGCCTATATGGACAAAGGACTTGGTTGTTTATGCAGCAACAACATCTGCTTACACTCAGCCTCATTGTCAAAGAGCTGTTGGTTAAAAGCACAGGATCTCCTTTCTCTCCATTTCATGCCGTATTATGTTTCATGCGGGAATATCTAGTCTCCGAGGCTTGACCACTGCTTTTATCTGCCGGACTTTAAAGACTTAGCTGCTTGTAGTGAGAATCCGATCATCGCCTTCCTAGCAGTCTGGAGGGCGCGTTTCGCTGGACACTTGAAAAATTTCTTTTGGTCTCCAGACACCTTTCTGCAAAGTATTAGCTTTCCTGTACTGCTCTGAAGCTAGAGCTCCTGTGTAAACAGCTCTTCGGTTCAGTTTAAGATAAAATATGGTGTTTGGATCTGAATTCCTCAAATACTATGTGTGCACAACAAAAGACTATTAATTACACTCAAGCCACAAAATGCTGACGTGCTCTCCAGACTGTATGATTAGTACTGTTATCAGAAAAAAAGTTTCTGAGCTTTGCTTGCTGACACAACATAGTTTTTCTTAGACCCGCATCACTAACACAGTCAGAAGAGAGAACATCATGCTGCAGTTAACCAGTTTTTCTGAAGAGAAAGCACCTGAAGAAAAGAAACTCCCCTGCAAATTAGTAAGGTTTCATTTTGCTACTCTTCCCTATCTGTCCTTCAGCATGCACTCAAAGATAGAAAATGCTTAATGTATAAATGTAGATAGTCGCACCATAAAGGTTCCTGTCCCTAATCTGCAGGGTATAGTGGATTCAGACATTGTCCTGTACAGCTCGAAAAAGCATGTCCAGAATAAACCCAAAACATGTTTGCAACTTATATAAGAAAGCTGTGACACAGTTCACAGAGATGACTGTTTTTCCTTGAAACGGAATTTTCACAGTATTGTACCAATTAACTTTACTGCAGCACCACAGCACATGTTTTAATAACATGATTGTCAAAACCACAGTCTGATACGTGTGTCATGCATGAAAATTTGAACAGATTTTGCAGAGGAAAAAGGTGTAAAAGTTGGCATCTGACTTATTTATGTAACTGAGACGAATGTGTACCTCCATGGCCCAAAACTTAAAGAAGAAAAGCAAAAAGTGAATACAGGCGCAAAGGAGACTCGCGGCAGGGAGGTGAGGGCAAAGTGCAGGCAAAACAAAATGGCAGCTCAATGGGCAGGAATCTGAAAGGCATTCTGGTAAAAAAATACCCTGAACCAACCATCTTCGAAATGGGAGCAGTGCGTGACATAAGGATTTCTGACCCAAAGACTGGTGAGTCCAGCCTCCAAATATTGCAGCCACTTGCATCGTGCAATGCCTTCTTAACTGTAAACAAGTCCTGCTTAAAATAATTTTGCTGTTTCAAGTCTTTTCCCCCAACTTGTGTTTCTGTTCTGGAAGCTTGCTGCTTTGATAGTTAGAAACTTCTAATTTCTGCTGTAAAAATGGTCATACACAGTGGAAATAAATGTGTTTCTCTTTCGGCATTTTGGCTTAACCAGTTTTTCTCTCCCCCTATTTTCACATGCAGTTATTTATAAGGAACAACTCTAGCCCTGCTTGGCACCCACTTTGCAAAGATATATGGGCCACTAAACTGCTCTATCAGTCCCCCTTCTCATCCTATTTCCCTAACTTAATCCCCCTTTCCTGCAGTTTGGTTTTCTCTTTTTCAGAGATACACATATTACAGAGTGCTCTAGATACTTTCATCGATGTCCTGGATGGAAATATTAATACTCCTTTTTCCTAGCAGATGTTATGGCACACCTGCATTTTTCAGAGCTACGTCAATGAGGTCTTCTTGTTCCTTGGCTGCTTCCTACTCTCAGCCTCCTCTGTATACCCACAAATTCCTGCTATTTATGTGCCTAGACTTTTACTTTGTACTATTAAATTTCATCCCATTTCTACTAATTTAGTTCAGAAACCCACAAATGTTTTGCCACCAAGCAAAAGGAAACACCTGGCTGTTTGGTAGGTCAAACACCACTTCCAAGTGGATTGTACCCATGCCACATGCTGATAATCTTATGCTAGGATTTCACCTTGCTGGTCACACTCCTTTATTCCTGCGTCCTTTCACCTTATCTTATATCCTTTATTACTTAATTCTCTTCTCCTGCAGAATCAAACAAAAAGGAAAGATAACACGGTACTTCTTCAGTCTTGTCTACCTGCAGCAGCGGCTTCTGTAAACCTCACTTGCAGAAAGACTGGTACCCTGTTTCACCATCTACACCACCAGGATGTATGTTGAAGCTTTAAGAATTTTAAGTGTTTAAGAACTTATTAGCGATTTAATTTTGAATTCAGCTATGCGAAGGGAATCAGCTGTCTCCCTTCTGAGGACATGTGCTCCCAATACAAGAGCTTGCAAAAATACTTTCCCAATACTTTCTTGCAGAAACTGGTGAAGCACTGATACGGCATTTTGCCATCACAGTTGTTAAGATACACAGACATCTGTTTCCGTCTTCATCAGGAATAACTCCTAGATAAATGAACAAACCCAAGCTGATGCAATGTTAAGACATTCAAGAGGGGTGGTTTTTTTTACTTCTGCCTTACATTGCATACAGGGAATTTGTACCTGTTTGACAAAATGGTCAGACTTAAGCATTTCAAGAGGGAGATAGATCAGTAAAATGGCAGAGTCAACAAAGAGGGCACGCTGCCTTCACACAGGACATGTATAATTCAGTACTTGCCCCCCAGAAAGGAAATTGTGAGGCTTTGCATCATTAATTTACTTGTGTACATTGGGATAAATGCATGATGGTGTGCCATCAGTGGCTAGGAATAGAGTACAGGGGTGCAAGATCAAAGAAAGGAGCAAAGGATCAGATTCAGAGTAGGGATAAAGTATGGCAGTACTTCTGCAGGATGTAAAGAATTATTTGCATGTGCTAATTACTTCAGCTGGACAGACAGCAGATCTGGCTTTATCAGAAACATTCCTCCAAAACAGGATCTCTGTCCTGAATTACATATGATTTGTTCTCTTGCATTCAAATCCAATGCTTTCTCACCTAGTAGTTTATTGCTCCTGAGGATGTTTTCATACAGTCAGCCTCCATTTGTGGCTTCCATGGAAAGCAGCTGTTCTTCCCTTTCTTTTTTTCTTTCTCCCTCTGGTCACTTTTCCCACATATTCAATTTATGGGAAAAAGCAAAAAATTAAAGATGGGGCAGGTGGTATCATTGAAACTTGCTCCTCACTGGTGTAACACAAACAGCCAAGCGTCCTGCATTTTCTCACTGCAGCCATGCCACTCACAGTGTTGGGTAGATGATGGTAGTGAAAAGCTATCTCCTCCTACAAGCAGAGGACACAGTAGTTCAGAGGTTTTGGCTCATGAAGTAGTACAGACGACATTCTCATTACTGTCACAACTCCCCTGGGACCTCTGTATGGCATTAACCTCAAGTCTGTAGTCTTTTTTTTGGAGGTGTTCGGGACTGAATGTACGTTCCTCTGTGGTCAGGACTGCCAGTTTCAGGAGTAGTCCGGTTTGCCGTTGGTGGGCAGTTTTGGGAACACTGCAAACACATGCTTCTGGTTGTGGCTGGAAATAGGCATGGAGATATTAATTCCCCTTTCCTGCCATTTGCATAAGCAGTCTCTGGAAATCCTTCTAAAAATCAAGAGAAGGAGTTGGCTCAGAGTGACCTTTTCTCCCTCAAGTTAAAACTTCCTCCCCAAATTAAAAGGCTCTGGAAACAAATTGCATGCCATCACCTTGCTGAGACCAGCACAGCATAGCCCGCACACTCTGTCTTCTCCTTCGTGCCACTTAGAGTACGCCAGCTGCGGTTTTGCTGTGAAGTTGGACTGTGAATGCCAAGATTAATGCTATATGTAGACACAGTTTAGTCTGGGTGGTTTGGTCTGTTTAGCTATACATTACCCTTTCCTCTTGTTAATTGTAGTGTGTATGTCCCTTAAGTTTACCTTGTTTGCTCAGAAGGAGTAGGGGTTAGAATTTTGGTTATCGATTCAGGTCTGGGAGCCCCATGAGAGATCCCACCAGACAGCTGGGGTTATTGGGAGGTTTTCGATGCATATTACCCCAGGAGAGCTTCCACTGACATCTGCAGAATCAGTCAGGCTTATCATCTGCATCACCACTTTGAGTGTAAAAGTTAAATGTTTGCAAGTCTGGGGAATGAAATGTGGAAGCTAACAAGCAATTAAGATTAAGACAATTAGGAAGATAGCAATGCCTTTTTGAAATAACACTACATTTCATTGCCAGTAGTTTATGTTTGTATGGAAGAAAATACAATCCATGAGTATTTCTTATGACAGAAAATAATTGATAAATGTCACTAATGATGTCATTAACCATTCTCAAGTCCACTGGTCCTTAGGGGGAGGAACATAACTCCAATGCATTAGGATATGTTACACTGGAATAAGCTGGATTCACCAAAAAACACAGCAAACAACCTACCTACTGTTTTATTCCCTGAACAATAAGTAAAGATTATTCACATTTTTAGATTTTTTTCACATGTTCTGTATATAAAGGAATTTGTGAAATATACTTAAGAACATAATATAAAAATGAAAGTAAACCACACTAGTGTAAAAAAGGAACGGCTAAATAACAGATGTTGACCTTTGTCCCTGCACTGAATGAAAAAATAGATGCTACGTACACTACCTTCATTTAGAAAAGGTAAATAATCACTATCAACAATGATCAATGAAACATTAATTTGATGCAACTTTCACACCACAGTGTTTCTTCCCTCCTCCCATTTCTTCTATATGTTTTTTTTTACCTTCTTTGCTTCATTATTCCTTCTCTCGAAGACAGGTTAGGAAGAAACATTAGTTGGTGTTCTTCTGCATCTTTTGCCTGCTTTGGGCCAGCATCTTCATCCCATGATCTTGTCTCTTCTCCCTCTTGTGATCTCTGTTATTCTCTTACTCTCTTTCCTCCTCCTTTTCTTTTCTTTTCTTTGTAGCCAAACAGCCCATGGAACAAAGCCTAAGAATGAAGTTTGGTAGCAGTTTCAGATCACCAAGTTCTGTACTGATCCCTGCAGCCAGCATGGACTAAGTACAACCTTATAAAAAATAGTTGCAAAAGTAAGAGTGGGGATGACATAAAGCATTGCCAAGATTAGCTTCTGAAAATGTTTCTTATCTACAGCCTACTTGAATGGACAGGACCTCTTTCCTCTGATACCTTTCACACATTTTTGTCTCAGCTTACATGGTATGTGAATTATTCGTGGTCTGCTGGCATAACTTTGCTGCCTATTACAGTTTTGGGCAATTTGCACTTTTCTCACCTGATCCACCACCAAACGTGCCATCTGTGGATGTTGTCTACCTGGACTTTAGTAAGGCCTTTGACACGGTCTCCCACGGCATTCTCCTGGAGAAGCTGGCAGCTCACGGCTTGGATGGGCATACTCTTTGCTGGGTAAAAAACTGGCTGGATGGCCGAGCCCAGAGAGTGGTGGTGAATGGAGTTAAACCCAGTTGGCAGCCGGTCACGAGCGGTGTTCCCCAGGGCTCAGTTCTGGGGACGGTTTTGTTCAATGTCTTCATCAATGATCTGGATGAGGGGATTGAGTGCACCCTCAGCAAGTTTGCAGATGACACCAAGCTGGGCGGGAGTGTCAATCTGCTTGAGGGAAGGAAGGCCCTGCAGAGGGATCTGGATAGGCTGGATCGATGGGCCGAGGCCAACTGTATGAGGTTTAACAAGGCCAAGTGCCGGGTC
>WAAD01027319.1:78119-90802 GCA_013389945.1 Fregata magnificens | reverse complement strand
AAAAATAGAAAAAAAAAATTTACTAAAAATTTAAATTTCCATATGAATGTGCTTTCAACAGAAATTAGAATTTCTGGCAAAAATCAAGGAGCAAAATTACTGTTTCCATATCCCCTGTGAGGGTTCCTGTGTATCTAGTTATCTAGAGAATGAAGAGCACTCCCTGCCTTAACATAACATGTTTATGGAAACTCAAAGCACTTTGGCAAATCTAAATACCAATATATGAATTTATGCTAATGTTACATTACTCCTTAGTAATACAGGCAGAATTGCAGTAAGTAGTGTTGGAAAGATGTAAAACATATATTCATATATAATTTATTCAACTGTTTATAAGGAAAGCCTGGTGGTAGAATAATTTTTTATAAATATTTTACTCTGATTCAGCTAATTTTTAAATAACAAACTTGACTTGTTAATATTTTATTCAATGCAAAATGCCAAAATTCACTGGATAAATTATATGCAACACAATTCATATATCTGTAATTGCATGTCACTACTCAAGGATACAAAAGAATATTTTTTTGTGCTGGTATTGAATTAGTAATGATTTAATTTATCTAGGTTTTCTTTGTTTGGTTTAATTTTTAGTCTTATTTTCTGCATTGGATAGGGGCTTTTACCTTTGTAGTTAGTTCTTACAAAGAAGCTTTTATGTAACTAGGAAGTCATGATTCCACAGTCAAAAATAACAGCATCTTTGACTAGAAGTTTGCCCTAACTCAAAGAACAGCAACTGGAAATGAAAAATTAACAGATACTTAGCTAATGTTAAAAATGTACTCATTCGTATAAACTATGAGCAATGAAGTGTACAAATTAATAAAGGAAATTAAAAATATTAAAGAAAAAAATCTGTCACTTTTTGGGTTTAGACAATAAGGGTTTTAAAGCATAGCATAAACCTGGCAATGATGTAAGCTTGCAACACAATGAAAATAATAAAGCTGCCAACCATAACACAGGAGAAACAAATGTTGAGCAAATACTCTCTGTATTTTGATGTAGGTATGATATACCCTCATTCCACAACATCATAAAGTATTTTCAATTAAAGATAGATATAAAATTTATGATATGTATAAACATTAGAAAATCAAATGGGAAATACCTCCAGCAGTCATAAAAGTGTAGCTGAGGATATGTGCTGATGTTACGAGATTTTTAAAATTAATCTTGAGAAACTATTGAAACCCAAAACACTGAATGAATGTTAATATTGTGCCAATGTTGATGACAAAAAAATGAGATAATCCAATTAATCGCTATAGGCTGATTAGTTTTCAAGAGAAAATACTTTCAGTAAAATAATTCTGATTTCATCCTCTGATGTTTGGAGAAAGTTACTTTTAAAAACATCTATATACACACACAGACAAATATATATGAACTTTTGCAATATTCCAGTTAAAAATACAGAAGGATGCAACATCAATAGAATACCTTTAAAAAGATTACAAACCACCTAATAACTAATTCTCAAATGCAGTTTCCAGTGGGGAATGACAGGAGAGCTTCTACTCAGATTTCACAGGGACTGACACAAGGTTTCTCACTATTTAACAGTTTCACTGATGTCCTGGACTGTTAAATTTTGTCTATGACAAAGGTAACGGTGCTATTCACTTTATCTTAACTTTATCTTTAACTTTTTTGATATCTTAAATAGGTTCGTCGATCTACGTTCAGCTATTTGTAAGCTGTGACCTTTTCAAGACAAGTGAAGATTTTAAGAAGTGGGTTTATGTTTGCTATTGACAAGAAGTCTTGGAAAGAAGGTATCATGGCCATTAGCAACACACTATTGAAGTTTCCCCACAAAATAGCTTTTGATATCAGATTTTGCCAACCACTAAATAATCTTTATCTTTTTGTTTTGAGAAACCCATTTTTTAACTGCTGCAGATGTATCTTGCCTTAATAGATGTCCTTAAGCCTTTAATCTATAGACATAATGTTGGATTCAGGCTTAGAATGTGGAAAAAAATAATAATCAAATTCCTGTCTTCCTAATTTCAGGTGAGCCTTGTGTCACTGTTATCAGTTATTACCGACGAAGAGTTATACAATATGAAGGACCCACACTAAACAAATTGTACAGCCCCTGACAGTTTTGGCTGTTTTTCCTCTTGTTTTTAATGAGGATACTAGAACACCTTCATAAGTTTCTGAAAAAGTTGAAGTTTTAATGTTAAAACCAGAAAAAGTTAGTAGTTTAGTATTTGTGTTTGGATGCAATAAGTAATGTATAAGCCACGGGAACAAATACTGAATAAACATGCCATGCTACACATCTCCCCCTTGTGGAAGGAATCCCAGCCACTGTTAGCTTAATTTAATCACTAGGGCAACTGCTCTTGCACAAAAGTCCTTCCCAGAAATAGCCTGAAGACTGATGACTTTTCTTCTTCTCTTTAAAGATCTTGTATTTCTGGATGGTTCCACATACTTGGATATTTGCTTTTGCTGAGATAATCTACTTGCCAAAACACTGATTGCTGAAACAAACACCATATGCTTTGCAATTCTATTCTCATCTCAAATCCTCTAGTGCTCTTTCTGTAAAAGAGAGTCTTCCTGTACCTTCCAAATAATTCCTCATCTGCCTCACACAGGGGAAATGTTTCTTCTTTCATTAGGCCAAGATGTTCATATGGAAAACATATAAATAACAGTACAGAGATCATTGACCTGGGGGAAATTCCTTTCAAGAAGGGGTTGGAGAACTCAAGAGTTTCATGAACATGACAGTCTAGTCCAGCTACCTAAGGAGATTAACACATTTCAGTAGGCAAATCCCTGGATCAAATAATCAAATAGAAATGTATTTCAGAATTCACCACCTGTAAAGTGATATCTCTAAAGTATGCTAGATGGGAAGAACAATTTACCCTGGAAATTCAATAACTTACTATAGCATTAAATTGCTGTGCCTAATAGCCATCAGATAAACTATTGCCCCATTCCACTCTAGAAGCTCCCCAGTTCAGGCTTAACACCCTGAATTATAACTAACAAGACTTTTATTTTGGTCAACCAACTCTTACTGCAGATGATCCAACAATAAGAACCATGCCAAACATTTGCTCCTGATCGTGACTAAGTAATTCCCAGACCTTCTTTGGATTCAAAACAATGCTATAAAAGTTAGCATCATTATTTACTCTTTAAAGTCTAAAACAGAAGTGGGAGAGATTTGGACTAAGTCACATCATAATGGAAACAGAAATAGGATCCATATCTCCCATGTCTGAGCCCATTAGATTGTACTACATGGCAAACCACTATAATTTCTATCCTATAAGAAAGTTTTCATTACAAGCTGAGATCAGCTTGTTATGATATTCAAGGAGAGTTACAGGCTTGGCATTTTCAAAGGCTAAATTTCTCTCTCGTCCTTAAGGCCCTCTACTCCATTATTTATCAAAGACACATAGCAGAAGAGCCCAGCTTCTTTGATTATCCACATAAGTAAAAGGCCATAAGAAAAGACTCCATTTCTGGAGACAATCTATGTGAATGGATGGAAATCCATTATAACCATCAACAATAAAGAAGTACACCCTTTGTTTTCAAATTACAGACAAACCCAAAGCTGTGATAAAAGCACAAAGTATTTTTGAAAAGCGATATCCTAAAAAGAAACAATATTGTGACAGTCAGAAGCAAAACTAATTTCCTTCTTAGTGGGCCAGGATTTATATAGGAAGAATGAGGTAACTCCAAAATGTCTGATAAATCTCATGTTTAGACTTCAAGATCTTCAGAGCAACAGGCACAAGAATGTGATGTTGAGTAATCTTTTATTTATCATTAAAATCCCACTTAAGCAATTTCAGACTAGCCAGCTGCACAGAGAACTTTGCCAGCTGGTACCTCTGGAAACAAAAATCTCATGTGTCGTTCCTTCCGATTACCCTCAGAAAAACCCTACCCTTTCAAAAACAAGCTTTTCTACTTCTGGCTCCTTTTTATCTGGGAGGTTTTACAGTCTTCCCCAATGCCTTTAAAAACCTCTTGATGTATGCAGAAGGGTAATTTGATAGAAATTCTTTATAAACATTTTTAGAAAATTGTAAAATATACTAAGTAGCCACATAGTCTACAAACTGGTATAGCTGATCATACATCAATGCATTTTCAAGCCTGCTTAGAAAGCAAACTTTAAAGACTACTCAGTAAGATTTTGCTGCCTCCAAAATCTATGAACAAACAACAGCAAACATTTGACTAGATTTATTTAGCTGCAATAGAAGATTTTACCAGGTTTATTTTTTCCTCCCTTATGCTGTTTCCTCCATAATGAATTGTCTGAAAATATCAGACTGACTAAATCACAAAAGGTCAAAAGTCTTTTTGTAATCCTATTTTATCATATCATATGCCACGATTATATTACAACATAGCAGAGAATTTTTTTTATTTAATATTCAAGATGTTTTATCTCTTGCTGACAGACTGAAATATTGTTATCATATTCAGGAAGACTTTTATTTGTGCAGAAAACTCTTTTTTAAAATGACTATCTGATATTTTCCTGGATCATCTGTTTTAAATTTTCAAAGGCAAATACCTAGAAGTTGGAAGTTTCTTTCCTATTGCTTTTTCCAGGAAACAGTTTTACTAGTGTTAGTCACCATTTCTTTCAGTCAGTGTGAAGCTATATAGCAGCTGACCAACAGTTATTTTGGAAATCATCATTTCAACATAGAATTGTTACTCTGTTTCTACAACATGCACACACTCTGATAAGCAGTATAAAAAAATTTGGTAGGCTTTTGATTTAAACTTTCTTCCAGAGCTGCAATAAGAAATCTTAGTAAACTTGGACATTTTTGGAAGAAAATATGACAGGGAACAACAGCCTAAAAAGAGCCATCCCTGGAATAACCGTTTTTACGATGTACTTTGACTCCCCCATCTTTCATTTCCTTTCCAGACCACTGCCATATAGGCAACCCATGGGTTGACTGGCAACAGCCCTTCCAGGTAAGCCTGGCAGCACATTCATCTCCCTAGGTTCCCATGTACTCTTCAAGATACAATCTGACCACGCCCAAACCGGGTTCTTGTAACAAACATAGCTTTGATGGTGAGAGATAACTTTTGAAGAGTATTCATCACAGCATTACTCTAAACTTAATAAGTAACAATCAGGCATATGCCCTAAGCATTATTCTTGAAAGATTACTGCAGTGGAACTAAATTATTGTTTATGTCCTAGGTGTTGTGGAGCAATAAAACAGGCTACTCCACAAGGAGGAATATAAGCCAGAAACCCCAGGTGGTGGGGAAGGCAGTGCCCTTACAGACCCATGGTACCCGAGCAGAACTAGTGAGGACAACCAGTCCAAACATCCAGGAATCATAAGGCAAAGTGAGGTCCAAAGTCAACTCAGGGAAAATCAAGCAGCAACTCAGATTAACCAGAGAACAAGACTGAAGACAACTATAACCACAGCATCAGCCAGGGAAGGAACAAATACCGCAGGCAGAGGTAAAATAGAGCCCCTGGGCACATGGGCAGGGGGGTGTGTGGGGGCCCCAGGTGAGGCCAATAAGGACCATTAAAGCATAATAGTGCCCAGAGGGCCCTAACATTAAGCAAGCTCTTGTCAAGGAGTAAACATCACCTCAGAGGTGGCAAACAAACCGTTTAGATTTAAAACTTAGGGAGGAAACTTCTTGGAGCTCATGTAAGATGTGATTGCTACTTGGACTTCAGCTGATCTGAACTCATTTATAATAAAAGTGACAATCTGGCTCTAGAAGATGCCACATTTGCATTTCCTCCTTCCTCTAGAGGTAATCCTCCTGTGACCCAGAGTCAGCCAGTGATTCAGTTTCACAATGCACACAAAAAAATACTATGTAATTTCATTAGAGCATGTTGACTATTCTTCACAGATTTCAGTTGAAAGGATTTGACAAAGAATTATTAATTCAAGTATACCTTATTTTAAGTGAAAATGCTACTGCAAAAACCCGGAGAGCTGCAAGGCATGCGTGACTCAAGGACATCTACTTTGGTGTGCAGGCTACGTGAAGTTAATATGCATCTCCTGAGCATGCCAGAAGTGAGAGAAAGGGCTTGACTGCAGGCCCTGTGGGAGTTTCTGGGCAGTTTTGAAGTCCTAGAAGGCCATCGCAATTTGAAAGTGCCCTAAGATTTGCCTGATTTACAACCTAGGCTACAGTCACTGCCTTGCAACCCTGAAGAAAAAGCACACAGAGCCACTCCAGACTCCCCATCCCGCTGGGCAGTGTCCCATCACCCAAAAACCACAGACAGGAGCTAGCTTGTTGAAGGACTGGTTTTGTTTTCAAGAGGATTAGTGGCAACAGAAATGAAAAATAAATTTAAAAATCTATCGGCTAACTATCACTCAAAGCTACAGGTTACCTGAGCTAAGTTTTCATTTTATAGTTAAATTGCTTACACCTTTCTCCGGTGATATCAGAGGAATTAATTTCTTTTTTTTCCTTATTCAAAAGGAACTTTGCAGACAAAATTTGTATAAGCTATATGGTTTTTTCCCCCATTTTATCCTGTCAATCCCCCCTAGCAAAACTCTAAACCATGATTCTGTTCAGCTGGTATTGGAAATCTTAGAGTGAAATCACCAGTGCCGCAAGTATCTCTGTAGTGAAGTATTAGAATAACTGACCCCGGGGAGAGACAACACTGCCTCACTAATTTGCAATATTTTAAGACCCTGCAGGATCCTCCCCGCAGGTCAAAATCATCAATAGTCATCAACAGGGGAACGCTGGGGGTTTCCTGTGATGCTCCCACTTGAGGAAGATTTACTTCTGGGATGCCAGCCACAGCTCTCAGTTCTCCCACTCACTTCCCAGGGTGTCTTTCAAAGTGTCAGCATTTCAGTTGGCTGAGGTCGTGAGCTGCTGCACACAGTGTAACGTTAGGTCAGCTGTTGCCTCTATTTTTTTTTTTTAAAGTTCCCTTATGTAATTAAATCCAGGCATTTGGACTTGGCGGCAAGTTTCTGGTGCTTATGCTTGTGTGATGGCGTCCAGGTGCTGCACAGGCCGGGGGCTCCTGGGATGGGAGGGCAGGACCTGGCAGCCAGGGTAGGCCAGGGGAAGCGGGGGCAGCCCCAGCCCCAGGCACCGAGCGCCTTTCTGGGGATGGGCAAAGGCCAGGCTGGGACATCAGGCTGGCGTGAAGGGGCCTGTGGCCAGGCACGGCCAAATGGCTGCTGGAAGCGGCTCCCCAGGAGAGGGATCGGCCCTGGCTGCAGCTGCCCCTCAGGCTTCCATGGAGCATCAGGCCCAGGTCACTGAGGGGGCTGCTCCCGGGGCCTTGCAGAGAGGCCAACGCCAGCAGTATTGCACAATGAATCTTCAGCAGAAATGCACTAATTATATGATGTACTTGTCAGAGTCATGAAAAAAAAAAAAAAATCCATCAGCAAAGGCTAAACAGTTTCCAGTGTGGATACTTCTGCTAGATATCCACTGCAAAATGCACAGAAGTTAGAAAGAAAATTAAGATTTTGGAGCAGGCACTGTTATCCACAGCTGTACAAATAGCATAGTTAAGATAATGGACTTATATTGCATGCATTTGACAATGCCAGCTAATAATTTCTTTAAGTAAGCACCCCACTTGATTTCCCTCTTTCAGCAATTCCTTTAACAGCAAAGACACCAACCCATAGAAATCTCTTCTAGCTCTACTTGTTAAGTAATACATTTCTGGAAAACTGAAAAGGTCAAAGGAGCACGTCCAGGGCAGGATAAGCCAGTGATGACTAACTTTTGCCAGAAGCCATTGTACCTTTGATGGTACAAAATCCAGATAAGGCTGTGTTTTACTAGTTAAAATATTTTATATAATGTAAAGTCTGTTAAACAAATTCCCTGATACATCTTAGCTGCTTCAGCTCACACCTTCAAATAAATTGCAGAAAAATTGCGTCCAGCTGTTTTCTGACCTATTCCCCAGTAACACATGTTACCAGGAGTTAAAGAAACTCTCAAAATATGCTAAAGGGTAGAATGGAACACCTGAGTTCTACGAAATCCACAATACTTTGCTGAGTGAACCAAATATGACCTATAACTGTTTACTCTGAAAAAGAGTGTGAGGAACTTCAGAGTGGCCTGAAAAAAATAACTTAATGCCACATAACATTCAGTATTGATAAATTGAAAGTACTGCCCACTCAAGGAAAAAATGTGAACATACAGTTTCTGGGTGCTAAATAACTATTATTTTCAGGCTAAAGTATTTAAATGAAAACCTCTGCTTAGAAAAATGTTTTGGCCAAGGAAACATACCAGAAATATCTATAGTCATCTATAGAAAACATACTATACAAGTATGCTTTTAGCTGAGATACTGCAGAGTACCCTTCATTCTATCTCAAAAAAAATAAAAAGAAGCTGTGAAAAAGGATCAGTGACTGGCAATAACAATAATTATCAGCCTTGGAAAATTCCTATTTGAAAGAATGGTTTAAAGGATTGAGATTACTTGCCTTAGAAAGGTAAGGAGTAAGAAGGTTCATGACAAAAGCATATAAAATGATAATTGGTGAAGAGATGATAAGAGAGGAACTCTAGTTCTTTCAACAAAGGAACAAGGAATCACTCAGTGAAACTGAAAAATAGCAAGTCAGGATGAAAGGAAATACTCTTTTTCACAAAGTGTGATTTTAGGCTATGGCATTTACTGCCACAGGATGCCTTTGAGGCCAAGAGTTTAGCAAAATGTCATGAAGACTTTGTTATCTAATTGGTAAGAAGAGTGTCTAGAGCTTAATAGTGAATGATAAAATAAGTTTTGGAAAAGTTAAACACATTCTCTAGGTAGAAGATTGAATAGGGGATGTGTCCTATTCCATATTCTTATGGTTCCATCAAAGATTTGGGTTAGTATTTTGCAAGAACCCCTCGATAAGTTTTAAAGTCATTAAGTGTTGTAATTTTGGCTATTTGCATGAGGATATATGTTTCTGAGAAGAAAATAGGGATAAAGGCCATCCTTTCTGTGGTAGAAATGGAAAAGTACTGACTAAACATCAGTTCCATGACATTTTCAAGTACCCTAGAAGGATATTTTTGCAGTGCAAAACCCGATAATCTAGAGATCACATGGTTTTGTATGAATAGAGAAATTTTTAGGGTAGTTTGCCAGGTGCAGTATGCTTGTGGAGCTTTATAGGGTCTTCTATCTTGCCATTTTGATTAATGTAAAAATCTTCCTCTTTTATTTCAGCAAAATCGTGGACTTCACCATTTCTTGTAACCATTAACCTTATAACCACTGTAACTTGTAGCACATTCTTTCTATTTCCGTCTAACACTGAAGTATGCAGAAATCAGTGTGAGAAGTTCCTTCAGAATTTCTTCCAAGTGTTGCGAATTTCCAGATCAATCCTAAAGGCTTTCTTTATTGATTATTATTGAATATTTCTGCAAGAAAATATTTCATACTTCTTTTCTAAAATGTCCCTAAATTCCAACACTGATTTGTGATAAAATACATTAATATGTTGAAACAGTGAGTCAGTTCTAACATATCCACTATCCTGGCATTATGCTTTTTTCTTATATTTATGAATTAATTTATGACAGATTTTGGCTCTCATCAAAGTTCAGAGACATTTCGACTTCTCAACATGGTTGAAAAATATCAGGTACCTAGTGCAGGTCCCTACATTTTGGAACCTGGAAAGGAAAAGAAAAAGCTAGTCTTCTTTCTAAGTATGCATGACTGACTGTGCCTGCCCAGGGACTGAGTATTCACACTATACATTGGCTTTAGTGACTGAAAATGCCTAGGATGAGTGCTATATGTCATTTTCACCAATTAAAACTATAATAGGTTTCATTCTGCTTCAGTGAAATGAATATGAGTTTGCTTTTGATGTTAGGGAGATGTGAGAGACTCCCTGAGCACACAAGGAACAAACACTTGCTTAGCATATGAGCGGCTATTTTTGTTCCCTTTTACAATATATTCTACAATATAATACTACTGAAATCTAGTTTCTGTAGTTTCATCAGTTCTCATGTACCTGAGTAGATGCTGCAAGACCTCAACACTGTGGAGAATCAGGATGCATATGAGAAATGTTTAGGCAGAACTGCAGATGACCTGCTTTTCTTGACAACTAACAAAGTAAAATGCCATAAGGAGAATATGATCAAAACAGTACAATCATATATTTTTAAACAAAATAAAATAGTCTAGTGTGATTTCTAATGTGACTGATGTTTTCATGGTTGATTTATAAGGTTGTATGCCTTATTAATCATTAAAATCTAACTCAACATGGATGCATAAAATATGATTCAATGAAAAAATAAAACCTGATCAAATAGTAAATTGAATTTAAATTCATCCCATCAGGATGCTGAATTAATTTTAGATTTAATCAATAAATTGACTAAAAACCAAAATTTATTTGAATGCTGATTCATCTGATTAAAATAGTGAACCAATGTAACCCTAGGCAACCCAAACTAATGGACAATTATATAGAGAGCAGAGGGATTGGTCAAAATACTGTTGTAGTATTTTCAGTGTGTCATGTATTTAATTATTTTTCTTGAAACAGTTAGAATCATAAGAAATACAAAAATAGAGCTATAGGTAGAATATTTATGCTTAAACATTTTTTTCCTGACATATGTGTATTAGTATCACTTAGTAACAGTATTTTTGGAACAGCTTTACTGTGGATTTGCTCACTGGGAATTTTCCAGTGCTATTAAATTTTTTGACAGAAAAACACATCATATACATGGGTGTTTTATGACAGGTGTGGTACTGGCATTTTGGAGATGCATGTGTAGGAACTGAATGGTTTAATGAAGAAGCAACCATTTATTCTCAAAATCTAACAAACAAATGATCCCTAAATCACTGATGATATGCCTTAGGAAATGGTTTTGATGGCAATTTTATACAACATTTGCCCTGGGTTCCATATCTCAGTGCTTGTTTTATGGATGGTGAATTATCACTTAAGCAGGGTGCAAGAACAGAAGAAAAATGAAGACAACCTTGAACAATGAAAGATAAGGTTTAATGGCCAAAATTAATGTGAACATCAGAAACAAATGGGTTGAAGTTTATGGTACTATCATTTTGCTATGAAGACAAACTGCTTTCCATGGATCTTTCCCCACTTACAGTCTACATGCAATTTTGAATCAACAAGCACACAAAATCTATACAAAGTTAAACAGTAACCTGCTATATTTGAAGTTGTATGTATGTAGTTCTGTATTTGATTCAGAACAAATTCTCTCTGATGGAATTATACAACTAATTTTGGAAAAGCATGATTTAATAATCTAAGCTCGGAAACAGGACCTTTATTAAAATATTGATATGGTCAACAAAGATATTTTCTTACCTGAGCACATCACAAAGGGTAGAGTATTCTCCAGTGTGGGCAGCCAGCAACAAAGTACAGACTAAATTTTAAGCGTTTTCCATTCACAGCGCAAAGCTGTCTTCCAAGCCCATGCAAATCTTTCGACCAGTTTTGAACTCAGCATAAAAGATTTTCCCTTGCAGCTGAAATTAGTCTTTGGATCACAGGTGAACCTGAGCTTGAAATACAGCTTTATTAATTGCAGTAATTAATTTTGTATAATACATTTTTTTCACTGAGTAGTAGTGTCCATGCTGAAGCTTAAAAAAGATTCTGATTGAGCCAGGTAAGGAAAGCTTGGGAAAATCACTATGTTTCATGAGCAAACCAGTTCAATTTGCTGACACTTTAAGTCTTTCTTTCTAGACATGTCTGAGAGATGTACCGTGCAAAAAAAGCTCATGTAGAAAGGGATTTAGTCCACTTGAGATGGATGGAGTCATTCGCTATGAAATTAGGGTTCTAGTACAAGCTACTAATGATTAACCAACTGATGATAAATTTGAAGGAGGAGGACTCTCTCTTTAGAATTAAGCTGGAAGATATTAGTTAACCAGGTGCATTATGAACAGTTATAGCTAAAGGTAATGAGGAGGTATTCAGTTTGGAGGGGGCGTTAACAGAAACACAGTAGGATTTCTAATTCTGTGGGAAAGAAGTCCATTAACTCCTCTTTATAAATCATCTCCCATTAAGATTTATTCATAATACCATAAATTCTATGTAAGTACATTCCACTAACAGCACAAAGACTATATTAAAACTGCAATTTAATGAGACATCTTAAACATTTGAATAATCTTACTGAACACCCTGAGTCTACAGGTATTCTCAAATTTAAGTATATGGTCAAAAACATAAAAACCTCTTCCCATCTAAGCACTTCCATTCACCTTTGTGTTTCCAGGTATTAACATTCATTTTTTCTTTTGGCCCTCCCTGCACAGACAGTTTGTGTTCCTTAAAAAAGTTTCTGATCCCTTCTTAATTTTACTGCTTTGTCACAGCCATCCTAAAGGAAGAAGCTGACTTTTCTGCTTTATTTCCAGAAGCCTTTCTCAGCTCTTGCAACAGCTGAAAAGAAGCAGGAATAGCACACTACCATTATGCACTTCTCAACCAACCAGCAACTGCTCTACAAGTCTTCACAGAATAACAGAAATAGTAAAGAACTATGAAAATTAAGTTAAATAGTTTTTGAGTGACCTAGAAGATATGCATCTATTTCAAATGGCAAATGCTATAATGCTGCAGATTTAAAAA
>WAAD01027319.1:0-68743 GCA_013389945.1 Fregata magnificens | reverse complement strand
CGGGTTAGTCAAGCAGGACGTGCCTCTCAGAAACCCATGCTGACTGGGCCCGATCACCTGGTTGTCCTGTACATGCTGCGTGATGGCACTCATGGTGATCTGCTCCATAACCTTTGCCAGCACCAAGGTCAGACTGACTGTCCTGTAGATCCCCAGATCCTCCTTCTGGCCCTTCTTGTAGATGGGCATCACATTTGCTAATCTCCAGTCAACTGACACCTCCCCGGTTAGCCACGACTGCTGATGAAGCTCTAGACAATCAAAACACTCCCTAATATACAGGGCTAGCCCACCGCCTCTCCTTCCTTGCCTATCTGTTCTGAAGAGTTTATAGCCATCCACTGCAGCACTCCAGTTGTGCAAGTCATCCCACCATGTTTTTGTGATGGCACCTATATCATAGTTTTCCTGCTGCACTGGCTTCCAGCTTCTCCTGTTGTTGCCCATGCTGCCTGCATTGGTGTAGATGCACTTCAGTTGGGCTATTGATCCTGCCACCTTTTTGGGGGAAGAAGCCCTAATTCCTGCATGACCATTCTCAGGTACTTCCATGGTTTCTAACACACCAGTAACCCTTGCATCTTTGCTGCTGCATGGATCTCCATCCCCTACCCCCACTGAGACAGCAGACTGAAGGACCTCACTAGCACACCATCCCTCAAACATCGGCATGCCGCCCTCAGGCTTATCTCTAGGGAGCCTGGTTTTATCCCTTTCCCCCTTCAAATATAGTTTAAAGCTCTTTCAATGAGCCCTGCTAACTCCTGTGCAAAGATCCTTTTCCGCTTTGAGACATGTGTACCCTGTCTGCTGCCAGCAGGCCTGGTGTTGTGGTGGCCGACCCATGATCAAAAAACCCAAAATTCTGCTGGTGACACCAGGTTCGGAGCCAGCTATTGATCTGCTGGTTCTTCCTGTTTCTTCTCTCATCATTCCCTGCAAGTGGAAGGACAGAGGAGAACACTACTTGTGCTCCTGATCCCTTAACCAGTCGTCCCAAGGCCCTGAAGTCTCTCTTCATTGCCCCTGGATTTGTAGTTGCAAATTCATCTCTGCCTGCCTGAAAAATGAATGATGGATAATAATCTGTGGGCCATACCAGGGTAGGAAGTTTTCTCTTCACATCTTTTACCCAGGGCCTCAGGGAGGCAGCAGACTTCCCTAAGAAGCGGGTCCGGTCCGCATATTGGGCCTNGCAGCAGACTTCCCTAAGAAGTGGGTCCGGTCTGCATATTGGGCCTTCTGTTCCCTCCAGAAGGGAGTCTCCTATGACAATGACCCTTCTTTTTTTCTTTATGGAAGCAGTTTTGACACAGGGCTAGGCCAACTTAACCTCGGCGACACCTCCAAGCTAGCTGAACCATCGTCCTTGTTATTGTTCAGTTCCACTTGCAAAGCCTCATACCTATTATGCAAGGGCACCTGGGAAGGTGGGCTATTAACAGAGGAGATGTGCCTGCTGCACTGGGCAGGAATTTGTTGCCATTGCCCCCTATCCCTTAAGTCACTGTGTTCAGCCAGGCGGAGAGAGAGGATAGGGAATCCTCTGTGTCATGCATCCTGATGCTCAGCAATGATATCCTAAACAGCCGATAGATGAAGCTGGAAGGAGACAGAGGCACATGCACTGGTGGCAATGTATACTGGGGGGACCTGGGAAGGGTATGAGGTCTTTTTATATTTGCATAGCCTCTTAATTAATACTTTATACAGTGGATAACACAATTATATTGTTTGATGCCACATATTAGTGTCCTTAACCTTGCACTTCAGAGCAGTTGTATTTTTCAGTGGGTTTTTTCGTTTTTAAAATGGAACATGTCTTCAGACTAGCATGGAAACCTGGAATGTTTTCAGAAGATCTGGAAAGCCCTATGAGAAAAAATTGCTACAATTTTAGAGTTTTTTCTTTGTGTTCAATTAAATTCCATTCTTAGGGGTTATATACAAAAAACTTCTTTCTCCTTTGCCATGTTTATCCTGTGGACAAACAGTATCTGATTGTGATGTTTCATATGTTCTCCTTTCTAGTTGTAATAACTCTTTGTATTCCCGTGATGATTAACCCCCTGGAGTCTTCTCACTGACCTCAGCAATGCTGGAGTTACTTAGCATTATCTTGTCAATCAAACTAATTCCATTTATGAATCTCAAGACCTTGGCTTCCGACACTCAGGCTTGAAATCTATTAAAATGCAAACAAAATAATTTCTGCTCACATTTTATTGATGACTGGTAAGTCTGTTCTATTAACCAATGGCTGGAGGATGTTTGTTTTGAACATGTGTTCCGTTAATAGAATAGGGAAAAATCAATTTATTTTTGACAAATCTACATAAGCCTAAGAGTTTTATTTGGTTTATTACAGTCTTCCATTTTTTAAATTTACATTCAAAACACCCTGTAAAAAAGAACTAGATCCTGATTCCCACTCATTTCAGTATAGTTAGTTACACATTCAGAAACAGGCTGAATAGGAATCCCAGCTGCAAATTAGAAGTATAAAAAGCAGTGGGGCTTGCACCTCCTTAAAGTATCTCTACTCAGATCTCCAAAAGTATATCAGCACCTACTCTGAATTACTTGTGCCCAGAAAAATATATGCTCATATGAACTGTCTAATGATGTCTTTCTGGTAAATCTAATTCCAGAAAAAGAGCCCTGAGATGCAATCACTGATGGCATGAATGTCTCCAGTCCATTTCAGTGATAAATCAAACACATCACCTTAAAGCAAGTACGGTGGATTATGAGCCTTCACACAGTTACCAAATTTTAGTGTGAGATAACTCAGAAACAATGTTAGAAATCATGCCTTATGCCACTCAGCTAGATTTGCAAGATCATGTCTGTCAAAGTGCTGAGTTTCTTTAGATGTAGAAGTGGTGAACACGGCTTTGGGGGAATGATCATTACTAAACATTGTTTTAGGAAAAGCTGCCTCTAGTGAATGGAGTTTGTCTAGCATAGGTAACTGGCTAGTTGTCATATGCTATATAAACATTGTGAAAACGACCTAGGTATTTTGAAATTATATTTGCAATGAACTTGAAAGCAGAAGTTCTCTGCTTGTTCACGTTGGGTCATCTCCTGTTATTGTTGTACATCATTGTTTGGTTAAAGTTTCTCATTAGAAAAAAAAGGAAAAGTATAGATTTCCAATCCTTATCTACTGAACGTATTTATGGATATGCACATGTTGCTAGATGTGCCAGCTCTACAGTCAAAAATTCTTGCAACCAGGAAGAAATACTTGATTGATGCCTATCGACTCCAGTGTAACTGTTTGAAAGAACTTACTACCATGAACTGCAGTCTTATCAGCTGGAAGTGTTTTTCATCCTGTTCATAAAGACTGAAACTAAGATATGTGGAGATGGGTCTTCTGTGATTACACTGCTGTTGGCACTACAAAGGAAAGTACTACTTGACAGATTAAATATATATACTGCCTCTAGAAGCTAATACAAAGTATATTTTTACTTAATATTTCTCTCTGGTATTGTTTTGAGGCTCTGGCCAGGACTGCAAGGGTCTTTAAAACTATTTTTTGAAAAAGTGTGTATAGATATGAGGGGAATATCTGTGCATTAAGACTACAGTGAAAATAGATAGACTATGCAAAAAGAACCTGAAGACAGCAAGAGTTGTGCAACATCACATAGCAGATCAGTTTTAAATTTTGAAACAGCATCAAGATATTCAGAGTACTTGCAGAGTTCCAGTTCAGGAGAATGAACCTCCCAAAGCTTGAAACATCCACTCGGCATTGCTCTAACATCAAACACATTTGATTGGCCCAGAGATATAGATATGTGAGTTCTGTACCGCCTATTTATTTTTCTGAAGGTCATAGAATCACAGAGTCATTAAGGTTGGAAAAGACCTCTAAGATCATCGAGTCCAACTGTCAACCCAACACCACCATGCCTCCTAAACCAAGTCCTGAAGTGCCACGTCTACACATTTTTGAACACCTCCAGGGATGGCGACTCCACCAGCTCTCTGGGCAGCCTGTTCCAATGCTTAACCACTCTTTCAGTAAAGAAATTTTTTGTAATATCCAATCTAAATGATTACAGTATGTACGGTATGTGCTATATGAGACATCTCAAGCAGCAGACAATATAGGAATGGAGAAAATTTATTGGGTGCCATCCCAGAACTACACATTAGTTATATTATATCCCCAGATATATGAATTGGGGTTTTTTATAACAAGACTGTTTAGAATAGATGCTATCCTTCTCCTCAGATATGACCACATAAAGTAGAAGTGTTAGTTAGGATTTTGATTGCTTTATATGTACAGTATATACAGACTAGTACTTTTCTTTTTCTTTCCTGCCTTTTCATAACCAAAGGAGATTGTGTGTAGCCTGTGGCACACACACAGTCTTAGTCTATTATTGTTGTAGGTGGCACTGAGGATTAGAAGAACCTCTTAGGATGTGAAGTTATGCCTATGCCACTACAAAGTAACATGGTTATACCTATGTACGTCTGAGAAGGCTCTGTCCCTTAATCTATGGATAGACATAATCATGGTGAAATAACGTGGTCAAATGTCACTAGTTAACAATCCTGTCCCAACCACTGATTAGTCATCCTGAAAGGCTCCAGACACTTTATCCTGCTAAATGTTCTCTGAACAGTCTTCATAGCTGCTGTAGTCTAAACCAGAGAAAAAAAAATCAGGTGAGAGAGGAGTACATAGAAAATAAATTTCTTCTCCTCCTGCTTGTGCACTTTGCATGAACCCAGACCTTGTTCATTACCTACTCTGACCTAGATCAGAATGATAAAAAAAACCCTGTTTCAGCAGACTGAAGAGTCAGTAACAGTAAATTTTCCCTTATATATTATTTTTATTTTCACCTGTTTCACACTCTTAATTAGCAGTATATGCATGATGTGTCTTAACCATTACTATAACATAAAAATGAAGCCAAAACCAGGAGATTAATTTTTATGACTGGTTAAAGGAAACTTTATTGAGTCGTGTGTTGTGTTTTAATTTTGTAACATAAGAAAAATTCTGTGGATGTTAACAAGGAATACCAGAGCTCCATGACAAAAATTAAAAGAAAATTATGATGCGAATCACTACCAAATTAATGTCACATTATCAATAAGTTCATAGCTCTCAAGCAAGCAGACTTTACTTACACTGAACCAAATAAACAGAGACACATTTGTTGTGGGTGTTTATTTCTGGAAATGTTTGATAGTTATTCTATTATCACTGTATTTTTGGTGTTATTCTGCATCACTGCCGCCTTCATCTCTGATTATAGAAGGTTGAGAGGGTTGCTCATGACTGAACACAGAATAACATTTAATCTATTCCAAATTTGCATAAGATTTTATACTTCTGTTCTCCTGTGCAATGAATTTAAGGAAGAAGAAGATGGTTGAAAAGCCTGTTCAAGATTAAGTGCCCTTTTAGTTTCTTTATCACAGTAATGAATCTTTGCAAACTTCATGTGGTAAGATAGGAATAGGAGCAACCATACGTAATTTTTTTTTCTTTCTAAATGTATACCTATACACAGTTATATATAACGCATGCTGTAACATATATTTGTTGTGTGCATAGATGTATACTTGTGAGTGTGTGTGTGTGTGTGTGTGTGGAGAATTAGCATTAATTAAGAATGAAATATTAAGTTCCTCAAACATCAAAAGTTAAGACAGTTCCTCAATTATTGACTAAATTACAATGTATATTTTGAGTATGATTTTCAAATGTTCTTGGTATCAGTTTAAATCTCTTCCTATGAAAGGTAATGGAGAAATTTCCAAAAGCTGTCATAAGCCCCTTCATACTTTTTACATATAAGGTAGTATGCACTAGTAATGTACAATATTGGTTAAGAGCTAATTTTTTTTTCCTTAAAAGGTTAAAAAACTTTACACCACCAGAATGGCCATAAGATTAAAACAGGCAAAAAAACTCAAGAAAAACCCAACCCCTTCCAGCCCCAAGTTCCCACAAAAATACTATAAAAGTTCATGCCTAGGTTAAATCTTTGACTAACTCTCAGCAATGAGTCTGACTTCAGTTAGGTAGGTTGCAAAGTCTGAACATTTCTATGGAACAAATTTTTTTTTTTAAATCTGAAAGGAAGTGAATTGAAGCTACTTGGTTTTCAAATCAGAGAGCCATTCTCACCATCAGCTCCATAAAATGAACAAACCCAGCATGTACAACAGGAAAACCCAACCTTATGTGAGTCTGGCTGAACCTAGTCAGTCTAATCAACATCCTCTCAACCAAGTATCCACATTTTCAAAAGTGTTTTAGGTGTCCCAGGTTCTGGGTGCTGAATTAGAGCCACAGCCAGTGAAGGTAGGACTGCAATGGGCAGCTGTGATCCAATACACTGAAGGAGCAACAGTAAGGGAGACGTGTCATCACAGGCATCATCAGCAAAAGGCTTCTCTTGGGTGCAAATTGATCTTAGTATTTTTCTGCATTAATGGCACAGGAGAAATTTTGTCGTTGTTCACCTTGCTAGCTCATGTGAAAAGGGTAGCATCAACAAACTGAATAAAAGAAATTACAAAATTTTGAAAAAAACCCAAAAGGGTAAGAGCAGAATCACAATAATGTTTTATTTTTCATATAAAGATCCACTTGAGGCCATTGAGCTAATTTCAAAGTACAGTATTAAGAATCTCTTAATATATCATGAAGTTCTTCATAGTGGAAAAAAAAAGCTTGGTTCAATAGTCAAATCCCAAGTCAACTGCTGTGATTACTGTGATTCCCTTTTTACTTTTGATAAAATAGACCCTTTTCCCTTTGGGGATTGTCCAAGTCCAAATCAATGAACCAAAATTGGTTCCAACACACCAATTTTGGTTCATTGATTTCCAGGCCAACATTCCTTTTATTTACTAGACAAAATCTCACAATCTGTCAGTAATATCTGTAGCCCTTTTTGTTTGAACTTATTTAAAATGTTTTGTCTTCTTTTCATTATTCTTCTATCATCAGTAATTGTTTCAGGTTACTGTTATATTTTATAGAAGCCCACTTCTCACAGCTGAACACTCATGTATTTTGGGGGTACACTTACTACAAGGCATAAACTATATTGAACCTGAACTTGTGTTACGAGCAAGAGCTTCTACTGCTCAGGCAAAAAATATAAAAATATTCTAAATAGGTAGCCATGGTAGGTTTTTACCTTTTATGAACAAAAAGGAACAAAGTTATATGGACAACCAAGAAACATTAAACTGACTATTCCAAGACTATTATTGGAAAAGCTAGGTACATTTTTAACTTTGGTATGTTCTAGATCTGCAAGAGCATACTTAACTCAATATTGCTTTAATTGAAAGGCTTAATTGGAGCTAAGTCATACAGTTCAAATGTGTATTTTGCTGAGCTTACACCTCATCAATATCATGTCAAGGAAAACAAAAAATAATACTTTTCTAAGAACACAAATGGATTCTTTTTTCCCCATTGCAATGGCACTTATGAGATTTTCACAATGTTAAAGATGAAAAGACACAATTACTTGACTCAGTTGAATTTTAGTATGATTTTAGTTTTTCCTCTTTAAAAAAAATCAGTATTCCTTTGCACTATCATGGCAAATGTAATATTTATTTGAAAAAAATTTTGTACCTTGTGTATGAAAATATGTGACTGATATTAGAAATATCTTTCATTTTGTGGCCTGAATGTTCTTTTTTAAAACCTAAAAGGCTAGAAAAAACTGAGTAAGGCAACAGAAATTATCTCAAATTCCATTTTAAATCACTATGTGTAGCTGAATTTAGTTCCTAAATTTTATCTGTTTTGAAATATCTTTTTTTTTTGTTTCAAAATAACTTCAGAAGAAATGCATATTCTGGTTCAGTTATTGCTTTTAAGAGAATATGGAATTAACAAAAGGCAAGTGATCATACATTGATGAACTTGAAAATACATATTTCAAAGGATAACAGAAAGATATAGGCATCTGATATTTTTAATGTATTCATCTTTTTAAAAAGAAGCAAAAGGCTCAATTCATTGTACATTACTTTGACTGGTAAGCCAGGAATGCTACACAAAATGGAAGAATTCCTTTTCTGATTGTTATTCCCCTGTATTTAATATATTTTACTTTACATCCTGGCTTTAGTCCTAATCAGAGAGAGAATATTGCATAGGTACCTTGCATTTTGAAAAACTTTGTCTGTGTTTTTTTGCATGCTTATTAAAATGGATGTTTTAACAGAGGTGATAAATGTGCACCTCCCATATATTCCATTGGACCTATTTTTTCCTTTTTCCATTCCATTCATCCTTCTACCTTGCCTTTTCATTTTCTCATCCTGGCCTGATCCAAAGCTAAAAGAAATTAATTGAGTGACTTCCATGGTTTCAGTGAACTCCAGGATAGGACCCTTAAGTAAGTGTTCATGAAGTAAAAGCAGACATGTAGACATTCACAGCGTCTGAGCCCTACGTTGTGGATATGACTTCATTTTAGTGATTCTGACTGTTGATTTTGTTTAGCTCCCCTAGCTAAGGCACTCTAAACTTACTTTTAAATAGTACAATAAAATGAGTTACAAAAATAAGCACAATGAAAGAAGTAGGAAAGGAAAGAGAGAGAGTACAAACAAGGTTTATGAAAGGACAGGTGAAATAGTAATAATAATAGGAGAGAAGAGACGACTGTTTGGTTAATGAGTTGCTGAGAATAAATGAGCATTTGGAAGAGATTTGAAAGAGCACATTGATGTAAGAGAATGAACTGAAAATGGGAGCTTATTCCACAACAGTCAGGCAAGAAAAGAAAGAGCGTGTGAAGTCAGTAAGGATGAGAGAATTAAAATTGCCTTTATGTTCTTGCTTTTTGCATCTCAACAAACAACATCCAGTAATCAAAGGTTAATAACAAGCAACTTGTCATAATTGCATAGCTCTCCTCCCAAAATGGCACAGCAACAGCAAGGAGAAACATTCATGCTTGCCAGCTATGACATGCCTTGATAATTCCAAAGTAGTACTAAGAAAGCTAGAAATAGATTAATAGAGAGCATAGCAAATGGAAGGAATGATAAACAAGCAGACCACAGACTATAATCCAAACCTGCCCAGAAAGGAAGACAAAAAAGGAAAGGTTCACGGCTGTTACATGAACTCTGACAGCATATTTAAAGGGCTGTTAATATGTGTGAGACAGTGGTTGCAAACATTGAATTTCTTTAGAGAATTTGCTTACTTACTGCAAGTTCCTCAAAACCGTATCAACCTGGTTTCCTGATGACAGCACATTTGCCATTGTGGTCATTGTAGCAGAGCAAAGATGAGGGCAATTCCAGCATCTCATGCATCAGCAACAGAATTGCCACACACTTGTTGATTACAGAATAATTATTAATGCCGGTAGTATCTGCAACAGAAAGAACACAGCTCGGTGCTTCTGATATAGACCTGACCTTGTTATGAATAGTATACAAACATACATCTATATACAGTATACTACATACATCTGAAATGAAAGCTACATACATCTTATATGAAAATCAATAATGGAGCATAAATGTTGTTATCAGGATTTTCTTATTTTCATTGTTGCTCTTCTCATCTTAGTTTTATGCTTGAAATCTGAGGTGAAAAATTCAAGTAAACATGGTAAGCAAAGACAACTGAACTGATAAAGACCTGGTGTGTAAACAACCACCGTGCAGCACACTGCACCAAACACAAGATGTATAAGATGCAGATCATGTAGTTTGTGCAAAGGGAGAAAAATAACCTAAGCATCACTGTGTTTCAGCTCTCTTTTCCAAGATAAATGTAGCCCAAAGATTTCTGGGTACATGTTGGAGTGTTTAGGGCAAGATAAAATCTACATAATATTCATAAATTGTGAAAAAATGTCATAAAACACTTAGTTCAACATCGTGTCCTGTTAGAAAGTTGTACTGCTTCTAAAAGTTGTTAAATACATGAATTTGTAAGTCACTTCTTTTAATATGGTAAATAGGTTTCCAAATAGCTGTGTGTAGTATTTCAATTTCCCCTGGCAAGAGCATTTTTATTTTTCTTCCTGATATTAAACTCTGGTTTTCTTGATGCAGTGATGAATTCTCTGGATTGTTGCCTTACAAATATTTAAAAGAGAAGAGAAGACAATAAGCAGGTCTTTATAGTAGAATTAATTTCTAGGCCAGAAGTATTATTTCCTAGGTCCCATTAAGACATCAGTAGGGGCACAGTAGCCCAAGAATCAAATCCTGACAGTGCAATAAAGCAAACTGATGGGTTTTCTCCTTCTCTCTTCTTAAAGCAAGGATGTTATAAGATACCAAATATTGCAGGAATTCCCCAGACTCATCCTGCCTGGAGAAAGGAGAGCAGCTGTGCAGCATGAATCATTCTTAACCAACTCCTCTTCATAACATCTTCTCCCTTTTGTGCCCCACCAGAACAGGTCTATCATTTCAGATGTCTTCTCTCAGGGTCTAGCAGACACAACAGTGTCAGAAGCTCCTTGCCTGTGAAGCTGGAGGACAAGCATTAAGAATCTTCCTCCTTCTCCCTTAGGGAACTAGTTGGTCATTTGCAGAAGACTACATACCCTGCCCACTGCTAAGGCCAAGAGTTGGACTATTTTAAACAGAAGCAAGAATTTGCTATCCCTTAACACCAAAAATCACACAACAAAGTCCTTGCTCCACTGATGTCATGGGTAAAACTCCCATTGGCTCAAACAGAGCCAGAATTTCACTCCTTATCCCATTGTAACAGAAAATCCAAAAAGGGCACAGTATCAACCACTGACAACTCAAGTCCACCCACAAGAAAGTACAAACAGTTTTTCATGTAACCAGCATAGACAAGCAGCTAAAAAGGCATATTGATCCTGCAGAGGTTCAATTTTAATGCAGTTTCATCCAGAGCAAAGGAAACTCAAACTGCATATGCTTATATATTTTTCATAAGGACCATAATATTTCATCATGAAATTTTCCTCTAGAATGTAACAGACCATGCTAATTCATTGTGGAGAATGACAAATGCTTTTTTTTTTTTTCCCCCTGTGATTCTCTGCACCAATGTCACAGTATCAGCATGGGAATAGAAGAAAATGGTGGTATCCTGTAGATTCATTTCAAAATTCTCTAGGAAGTCTATCTTCCTTTTTTTTTACTTATTTACAAATAAATACAATTAGTTATAATATTCTACTGATTTAATTGTTGTTCTTTTATTTATTTTCTAGAGTGATGTTTTCACTCTACATACAACTTACATGACTTTTCACGAAACAGTGATGGGAAAATGGTGACTTTCAGCTGTATACATTGTCTAAATCATCTCTTTCTGCTCAAATGAAAGAAATAGAATAGAATACAAACTCTGTACAGTTAGATAAGTGGATAAGAATATCTGGTTTAGTGATATGCTTTCTGGTTTTTGGTAGGTTTTTTTCTTTTTTCTTTTCCTCATTTTTTTTCCTAAATATATAAAGAAAGTGCTTAAAAATATTAATTACAGAACTCAGCATATTTGTGTATTATGTTTAAGAAACAGTGCTCTGATCCATTGTCGTTTCCAGCTAAACAAGAAAGGCTATCAGATATTACCCGATGTAGGACAATACAGTGTTATTCCACATCATATTGATGTGTTTTGTCCATAGAATGTACTGAAATCAGTTTTCAGTTCAAAAGCAAATCCCAAGACCATTTGAAACAACCATGGTTGGAGTATGTAAACAAAGCAGCATCCAAAGGTCAAAATATATTGCTCCCCAGCTGCATGATCTCTCCCTAATGCTTAAGAGAGAGCTGTTATGCTGCTCAACCTACATTCTCTAAAACATGCTTTTAGAAGTTATGTCAGACTCTGGATAAAGACATTACATCATTAATTTGAAAAAATGTCCTGCTCCGCATGTGATATAACGTCAGGATATAAAGCACCAGTGTGTATGTATAGCACTGGACTTACCCAGAGTTTATGTCAGTACAAGCAACTTCAGACAGTAAAATAAGGCCTTGAAATTTAGAAAGTCATCTGTGTCATTCCTGGCTGAAATCACTCACTCTTTAGCAAAACTTAAGGCTCAATAACAAAAGCAAAAGGCCTTCAGACCAGCTGGTGGCACAGGTTGCGCAGGCTCCCTGCAGTTACCCCTTGCACAAAGGAGACGTGGGGGTGATGGGTGAAGCCTGATGCAGGAGAGGCAAAGTGGTGCTTAGGCACACAGGATCCCTCTGCGTAAAAAATGCTTCACTGTTTAAGCTAACAGGATTTAAGAGTACTTCATTTTACAGAGGCAGCTGTAACTGGCCTTGGGCTTTGGTCCAAGATATCCATTTTGTATCAAATACATAGTGAATGAGCAGTGTTTAGAGAGTTTGTAGTCTCTTGAGGTAGTGTTTGACCAAGAAGAAATGGAATAAATAGGTTTTCCAGTCCAGTTAGTGCAGGCACCTTAGTAATCCACTTTGCCAATTTTCCCAGATATGTATATAAAAATAAAGGACTGAGGGTGACTTGCAGTAAAATGGTTCAGACCAAGGAATGCCTCTGAGAAGCAGCTCAGCTGGGGGGCAGGGGACAAAGGTGTAGCAGGGTGGGGGGGAGGAGGAGGGGATCATTTTACATGTAACTTGTTATTATTGATTATATCTCATTTAATGAATGGAAACTCTAGACAGATAATATAAAGTGTAGACAACATTCCCAGACATGGTTAGGGACAATAAGCTTCTCACAAGTGATATTGAATAAAAATAATTATTTCTTGACATTTTCTTCCCCTCTTCAAATGTCAAGTTAATTTTTTCCACATTTTTACTTATTAATGTGGCAGATCCTATCCATCATGTCATGCTTACTCTTATTTTGTCAGCAATTCAAGCCAGAGATAAAACTCGAAGTAATCACATTAAATGGTCAAAAACAAAGTAGCTTTTAAAATATCTTGGGTTTCAAACTATAATTTGCTTAAAGCTTTTAAAAAACTTTTCATTGCATTGCAGTATTTTTTTAGGGACACAACTACTTATCTGGTGAGCTTTAGACATATTATCATCATCTTTTCAAGAGTGATTTTCATGTCAGGAATTAAATATACAAATGATCCACGAAAAAGTAAATTTCAGTAAAACATTGTCTATTAATTATACTTGTGGATCTCAATTATTTATAATATTTGTTCATATAATATTTAAATGTGTTAATCACAATTAATCATAAGGTTTTACTTCTAACTATAGCTAATGTTTCTGCATACCTTTTTTTTTATGGAGCCTGCACACTCTTCTTATGAGACTGCTGTATGATATGACTTCATATCATAGTACATGTCCTTTTCCAAATATTCACTTGTTTGCTTTGTTGGATTGAATTTTAAAATGAAAGTTAGTAAGTAGATTTTCTAATCCTGACTTTCTCACTTGGATCCATTGGTGGCAATGGGAAAGTCATTAAAGCTGTAGGTATCTTGCTGCTTGTATTTCTAAATCAAGAAACCAGCACTTGTTAGAAGAATTATTTGCTGCATAGGGTTAATAGAGAAATTAGCTGTAGTACATTAGAAGCGTAAGACATCTAATCTAACAGTTGTTTAGTTCATCATGATAGTTGTTAGCGGCTAGTTTTAGGTGTACTTTTGGATTTTCTTCTGAAGCTGGTTTCTCACTATGCAACCAGGATGGAATAATTTTAACAGTGAAGCTGCGTTTAAAAAAAAAGAAGATGATAGATTTATAGAGTAATCTTTCAAATCTATATTTTACTCTGCATAAAAGATGGTACTGACCTAGACGTACTGACTGCACATAGTTTGATGCATCTTATGATGTGAGTCTGGGGCACTTTTCACATGCTAGGTCTGTACAGAAGATGACTAAGCAATGCAATCACATTTTAACATGACAAGTAAAATGTGCAGACTGCTGCATTTTCTTGAAATACTGGCAAAATCAAAGTGAAAAGTGTTATGGAGCTGTTTGCTCACCTTTGACACTCCACCTTATAGGTACCTTTCTAGCTTCATAGCGGCCTAAAGGAAGTGCTTAAGCCTATGTGTGGAAGAAATAGAAAAATGCAGTTAGTATTTAGAATTTGGAGAAAGTCCAGGTGATGTTTGAGAGTTTGTTAAACCACTTATTTGAGGTATGCAGGCAAAAAGAATCCTTGACTAACAAAAAAAATAATTATGTGTGTTCTTACAGAAACTAAAGCAGAATAAAAGAAAAATTACCCGCATGTAAAAGCAATGTAATGCCACATAGTTAAATCATGGACTGCTAACATGCCATCTTATGTAAATTATATATAGGACAATGAATGTGCAAGAGATTTATATAGACCAAAAATAGCACTCAGACACCCTAGATTTGCCTGTGTAAAATCCAGCACTTTGCAATATAAAATTAAAGATGAGAATAACTAGCTCAGACACATAAATCAAAATCTCAACAGAACAGCCCATTCCTATTCAGTCCAGCTTGCTACAGCAATTTCTTTATCCCCAGCAAGACAATGTCTTGTAAGCTACCGTTATCTTAGTCCTCAACCAGGTCTTCTATGGGCTGGGAGAAATGCTGGGAAAAGAGAGCAGGCACTGTCAGCAGAAATGCAGAAATGTTGATCTGAGTACTGGTAGTATAATTCAGACAGGTCAGGAATGTCACACTCAGAATCTGGAAAATAGGATATTTAAAAAAAAAAAAAAGAAGAAGAAGAAATGGTTCCTTGCCTATTTGATGATCATGTATTAGTTACATTTGGTTTTATTTACAGTGATACTTATGTTTGAGCAAGGGCATTAATCATAGACATCTACAAGATGCAATGCTCTTATCCTACTATATTATCCAGAGCCTTTGGAAGAAAACTGATAATTTAATGTGTTTGGGTAGGAGAAACTGTGAGATGTTTGTATACTTTGGAAAATGCGTATGGGTTTCTTCGTGCAGCTGTTTCTGACAGCTAAGTAATAAACATTAAGAATTCCAGAACTTTTCAAATGCATTTGCTGTTCAGATTTATTTTTTAATTTCTTCAGTGAATGACTCTTGGCTAACAATAAGTTCATTATCATATAGTGGTCTGTGAATAACAGCAGTTTCTAGTTTGTTTTTTCCTAGTCAATTAGTTAGAGAGCTGACAAGCAACTATGCAAATCAAATTATATTATTTCTGCATCCTGATTGGATACTTAATTCAATAACTAAGATGATGTATATAGTGATTTTTTTTTTCTTTTGGTAGTTGATAAAATTCAAGCTTTTGTACTGAAGGTTCAGCTTTTACAAGTCTCCATGTCAAGATGGCTCAAAGTTTTGAACGTTCATGGAAAGCAAGTGTAAATGAATAACAGGCATATGAACCTTAACTCATAATTTACTGCATGGAATAGGAGTAGTATTAATTAATACATTGTTCTATAGTTAAATCTGCAGACACTGTACACTGGAAGAGGTACAGTAAGCCTCAGAATTTGGCTGTTATAAAGCGTGCATAGTGGGGGTTTTTTTGTCCCAGAGATTGATGACAGGGCAGATAATGACACTTTGATGAAAAACGCAGAGTGATGGAGAAGGGGAGGCAACGTGCAGGGCACATGGGACCTGGGCAGCAGTGGCTCTGTTAAATGTGCAGCCTGAAAATAGGGCACGTCTGAAGAGTTTCCACACCAGAAGGCATCAAAATGCCATTGCAAATACAGATGAGTCCCACGAGGTGGCAGATTGGGAAGAAGGGTAAAAGGACCAAGCTGGGCCCCTGCCCGATTACACTCTCCTGCTGGTAACATGCAGGCAGGGGCTGGAGTCCATACCACTCAAGATGTAAAAAGTATGCCTACTGCTTAAATGACTCAGGATCACATTTTTAAACTATGGTGCCAGCCTGCTTCTGAGATCTTGTAACATTTTGCTGGCCCCCATGATTTCTGCTTAAGGCAGCTGTTAGATCAAAAACTAAGCCAAACAAAAATTCTGTATACACTGTGTATCAAAAGTGGGACATTTCAGTACTTTATACTAAAAAAAGGTTACATAGCTAATCATGCTTAAGCTGCCAGCTTTGTCAGGGGTCAGTTGGTACAGAGTAGTCATCCATGCCCTCTTCTGCATTGCCCAGCATCATGAATTGCTACATCCTATTTACTGCACTTTTACAAAACAGTAAATTTTCTTAAATGCATTTGTGCCACTAAAACTGAAAGAAAACTTGCTCAGATTTACAATGTCATAGATTTTGTTATTCTGTGCTTTTGCAATATATCTGGTTTGTGGAGTAGCTCTTCCTCAAAGTTGATCAAAGCCTAGGGCAGCCCATTTTCCTTCCTTTTACTACTATGAGGGCACTTTTGTACCAAGAAACCTTCTTCCCAAAATGTCATAATTGCTGCAACCAGTTTCTTTTTATTATGCGGCATTTCCCCTCTGTGAATATATCATTTCAATGAATTCACAAACCAGCTCTGTCTGGTTCAAGTCCATGAACCTACACTTATGATAAGATAATGAATGCACACTCATCAAGCAGAACCATATTGAAAGTGCTGTGGGCAAATGTACAGTACAATAAATTTTGTTAAATGAAGATGATATATTTTTAGAGGCATATCACTTCTCAGAGGGGTTTGTTCACTCATCCAGCCTCAGTATGTACCACAGAAGGAGGCTTTTGGTCACTGTGTGTTCAGAGAGATAAAGTAAAACAGAAAATGTAAATAAAGGAAGCATTAATGAATATATATATATATATATATAGGCATAGTATTTAACTAGTGACAGTTGGGAAAGGGCACAGCAACGTACAAAACTGATTCGAACTGCTTCATATGCTATCATAAAAATTTAATCAGTAAGTCATATAATGCCAGGCTAAAATTTAGATGGTTAAAACAGCAGCACAATACATTAGTTTTATACATGTTGTAAAGGAACATATCTGCAAGTTTTAGTGTCTTAAACCACAGAAGCCAGGAGGCTTTTTTCCCTGTTAGTAAAAAAAAGGAGGAAAATAGAACTCCCTACTCCTCCTTACACCGGTGGATGAAAAGTGCTTTATGTATAAAAGTTGCCATATTATTACCACTAATACTGAAGAGCAGTGAGATCTCTAAGCAGCTTTATGAAATATGTAGTGCTTCATATGTAGTGCTTCATATGTAGGGTAGATCTAGAAATTTTCTAGGAAGAAATTTTTTACGATGAGGATGGTGAGACACTGGAACAGGTTGCACAGAGAAGTTGTGGATGTCCCATCATTGGAAGTGTTCAAGGTCAGGTTGGACAGGGCTTTGAGCAACCTGATCTAGGGAAAGATGTCCCTGCCCACGGCAGGGAGGTTGGGCCAGATTATCTTTAAAGGTCCCCTCCAACTGAAACCATTCGATGATTCTGTGTGATTATTACCTTAAGAAAACATCATGGTTTGGCAAGGGGTAGGTGGAGGAAAGGGATTGTCTCATACAGGCTTTCAGAGACAACTTCAGCTCTGGTTTGATTGCTCAGGATACTCTCAGATATGCACACTCAGGATCTGGGCATAATGACTGTAAAAAAGGATGTTAAGGTCAAAAAAGACTGAATGTCCACAGTTTGTCTTTCTGAGAACTTAAAGACAGCTCAAAAAATGTGCATTCCTCAGTAGATGTGCAAGATATTTAGCATCTCTATGATCCAGTGAAAAACAAATCCCTTGACGTTTCTCAACCTCTTGGCATAGCTTTTATCCGTGGGTTCTATTCCAAAACGCTGTTAAGGCTTCCATAAAATATGAGTTTTACAATGTAAGATGAATGATGGACATTTCCCATACAATTTATAAAGCATAAAATTTTTATGTAATCTGCCATGCCTGGAAAAGTTTGTAGCAAGGGTCGCCACGTCTCACAGAAAGACAGTGCTCTGCTTTCTCTCTAACTGAAAATTTGTCCTGAGCAGGAATGTCAGCAAATTGCAGGCACTATGATATATTGTCCAACAGAGGAGAATTCATTTGGGAGCAAACAATAAACTGAGTTCAAAACTTCATTGTGCTGCACAAATCAGATCTGTTATATAAGGCCATCTCTCTTAACAATAACAAGCCTGGACCAGCTGCTAAACTGCTCTGTTTAGACATACAGAAAATCTACTTGTTTTTTTAAATCTTATTGTTGCTAATGAATGAACAAGAACACTTGTTCATAATTATAATGTACAGAGAATGTGATGTCTACAAATTGAGACAGTGTAGAGCAATTTTATATATAATTTTAAATTGTATTTCATAAATCTGATGTACTGCAGATCTCTCATTGCTATTTTTATACTTTTTCTTTATGTTTTATCTTCTGTGTCAATCTATATGTTTTCTTCCAGTTTTCTCCTAGCATTTCCTGCCATAGAGCTATCCGACTCACTTAACACTGGAGAAAGATGAAAGGTGCCTTCAGGCAGCTTGGGCAAATTAATAATCTTCTTGAAGGGTCACAGGGTCAGCTAATGCCAGAGTCACAAGTGCCTGTTCATACATAAAATACCGAATACCAAGAGTATTCAAAAAATGGTCTTTGGTAACACCAAGAGCATACTTTAATTGTTCAGTTCAGTAAAGTTCCTCTAGCTCAACCACATCCAAGAGGCCTTTGATGATCCTAGATCTGAATATATTAATATTAGCATTGGTTCTGTGAGATTAAAATGGTAGCCTGTTACACAGCAGGCTCGAAGTGCAACGAAGACTTGCGTTTAAGTTCCCTAAAATTCTATACATATGTCTTCAAGCCAATATGTTTAACTCAACTTGCCTCAAAGTCTATCAGTTGTTGAAAACCATATTCTACAAAGTTGATACAGGCCAACATGTTCCCACATGAATTCCCATATCAGCCATTCATGCTTGTAGTCAATGTCATAATATTGCACTCATGCATATATTTCTACCTGATACATTTCTAGATATGAAGGCATCTTGTCCCTTGAATTGATCATAAAAAGGTTCCCCAGCCTTCCTAATGGCCTTTCACTTAAGGACAATGGGCAGCACTTAAAGACAGTAGAGTGGGGCTAGGATGTTTTACTTTTTTAAAGTACCAGATAACACAACTAGGTTGCTGCAGAAAGGATACAGTATTTGGATTACAGGTTGTTCAGGGAAGAAAATGCCTCTTTTGTGTCTGATCGTCACCTCTGAGTCCTTTCCTATATAGCTTGTTGTTTAACAGCATATAACAAAATAGATAATGAATTGCAATACTGAACCCTAGGAAGAGCTATTTTACATGTAGGAGAAGATTTAAATTTAATTATTTTAAAAAGAGACAGTAACTGCAATGGTCAAATTCATACATCCTTCAGAGTGAGAATGACATCTGTAACTATAGGGATGGGAGTTAGGAAACTTGTTCTATTGTATTCAGTCTTCACAAACCTAAGCAGTGGAAAAGTCAGACTCTTTATCTGAAAAAATGTGGTTACAGGTAACTTCAGAGTAACTGAAGTGATAGTGATTCACTGAGAGTGAACTTCAGCATTCGATGCTAAGTGAGTATTGAACTTTGATATTCTAAATGTGAGCACACAGGAGCAGATATTACAGATGACTTAAACCCCATGATTGATAACAGCATATAGCATTAAAAACACAGTGCCATTCTTCCCATACCATTTTCTCCCACTACAATGAATAACCAAAGCCAGCTTATGTACAGAGAGTGTAAATAACAGGCAGTTTCATCATTAAGACTCTCTAGCTCTACTTTTTCTAATGCTTTCTGCTATCAGGAAAAAGAGCTACATAGCTTTAAGTCAAAATGATGAGCATCTTTTCCAAATGCTCCTAAGGAGAAAAGCTCTGGATAATTGTTTCTATTTTGAAGCAAACCCAGTATAAATTCATCTTTTATAATAAAACAAAATCATAACTAATCTTGAATTACCTATAACCCAGGACAGTGACCTTGAATACTTAAAATTATTACTCAGGTTGGGATAAATATCAAACAGCCATTGTTCTCCCAGCAAAGAAGGTAGAATTGAAAAGACAACATGAATCTTTTTGGCTCAGCAAATGATTTCCACACCACTGTGTCAAAAGCTTTCTCTGAATACAGACTTGATGCATATCAAGTTGGTTGTCAGGTCAATTGTTCTTAACTTACATTAATCAAGAGCAGAGAATGTAATGAGCTACCAAGAAGATTTTTAGGAGCTTAGTTAACAGTCAGGCTAGAATGATTCAGGTTTCTGTGGACAATGTTTCAATTTAAAATATGAAGAAAATATGAAAGACAACAAAAACAGGGCTAAAGGACCATGTGGAAAGGAGGTTTCAGTTCTGAGAACAGCTGTGCTCTGTACCAAGTGTTTCTGGAATTGCAGAGAACAGCAGAACTAAATATCTATTAGCCTAGCCAGCCATTCTGCAGTTGCTTGAGACCTTTTGCTATAATAGCCAACGCAGCTTTTAGGAACAGTTGTTTAGTAAGGCAGGTAATGACATTAATAGCAATGAGAGAAAACGCTGATCCTTACAGCTCTTGCTATATTCTGCCCATGTAATTCCTTACAAGGACATTTAATGATCAGCAGACATGAAATGCCTGTGAAAACTGTAATTCTCTGTTCATTCAAATACTGATTGAGCTAAGTTCAGTTCAACCTCGGCAGAGAAAATTCCTACTTTCTTACAGCCCACTCCTACCTTCATCACATGCTGCCATTGACTTTGATGAAAACAAAACTGAGTCCAGTGACTTGCAGCCTTTTATTATTGAGTTGCAGTCTTGATTCTATCTTTCTTTCTATTCATAACCCTAGGCATTTTCTTTTCCTTCTTTTCATGAAAAATGAGTTAATGAATTGATTAATGAAACCTGTGTTCCAGTTTCTCTATGTGTGAGTTTACATACCTGTTGCTAATTACAGTGTGATTAGTTAACTCAGAAACTGCATTCAACTCCTCAAAGCAGGAAGGTTATTAAAGGCCAGTTACTCTTAGCCTTCCAAAAGGAAAGGTTACCTGCTACACTTGCTCGAGCCAGTCCCAACACATGCAGACTAGAAACAGCCAAAACTTGTTGCATCATTATGTTATCTTTTGAACTAGGTGTGAGGTGTTTCATGAGATTTGTAGGTCTTGTTTAATTCCATTTGATCCCTGGTAATTTGTATATTCAGTATATTCGGGTGGAGAAAGTAATGCTCTCTACCTGCTCACATGTTTTTATAAAGTCAGAAATAAACTCAGTTTATTCACAGTGACCATGCTCAGCTCTTTATTATTTTAACTTCCCTCCCATGGATTTCCCCACCATGGGAAGTGTAGAAAGTTCCTACTAGCATATTATATGTTTATCTGGAAAGAACACACAGGATACCACTTGCTATAATCAGTGCTTCAGTATTGATTTCAGCAAGACATTCTATTTGATTAAAGTTATTTATGCTTAAATGATTCTCCTTCAAAGTTGTGTTGATGAAAAAATGTAGTATATGCATTTTAGGTGGCAAAAGAGACAAAATAACACTACTGCACTAATACCAATTTTTTCAATATATTCACTTAAATCATTAGCCAACAAGAGAAAGTAACAATCCGAGTGACACAAAAGTCCAGAAATAATAACTTTTATAATATCAAACATGCCTTATTATATTAACAGTAATAATGCAATTAGACTTCTAATCAATGTTTTTGAAGAAGCATTTGTCAAAAAAGCCTTTAGTATGCATTTAATGTTGTATGTGCATATCAGTGCCCTCTGCTGGATAGAGTAAGATCCAAACTGGTATTTATGATCAGGTCTTCACCCAACAGCTAGGTTGTAAGAAGTTATAAACTGATGTTATTCACTACAGAAGGTGAAGGAAATTCATACTTGGGTGGCATAATGGAAAAAAATGGTTTGGGATGTGAAGTTCCTAGATTTTGTCCTCAAGGCTCGTTGCAAGTGGTTTAGATAAGCAGCTGTGATCTATTTTTTGTCAAAGGAGTCTGCAAGCATATATGAATTTGTCTCTTTCTCTATCCATGAGCAAGTGTACACCACTACCCAAAGGATTTCACTGTGCAGAATTTCAGTGTGGAATTTTATTTTCCTTTCTTCCTTAGCTATAGCCTTCTATTTTAACACTATATTTTACACTAAGCCCCAAAAGTGGCCTTCAGAAATATTTATTAGCTATTTAACAGAACCTGCTTTATTGCTGCTGAACTAAATTTTACAGAAAAGACATAAATGCTGCCCCTGCTTTACCTGCTCTGAGGATAAACAGCATACTCTAACTTCAGGGCTCTTAATCTAACCAGTTCTAAATTCATTAAAATCTACATCCCAGTCTCAACTTTATTCCAGATGAGAAGCTGCCTTCAGGGTAATTCATAGAGGCCACCTGTGAAAAAGGTTTCACTGTACCATTCCCAATAGGTTGGACTGGGGAGACCGAACAGGTCAAAGGCAATACCAAGGAGAAAATACATTAAACAGCCACACACTTGAGGTAAGGTGCTGATTTGGTATTGCTATACAGGTCCTTTTTCCTGTGAATAGTAAGTTGTTGTTTTGGGTTTTTTTCCCTTAAAGGAAATATGCTCCATTCTGGATGCCCTGTCCACTTTCATAGTAGTATTCAGCTTTTTGTACTTTGCATGGATACGAATAACCATTTATCAGCTGCTTATCAGTAATTAGCCATAGCACAAGGCAGCATCTTTCTCAGAGCCCCCAAATTAATCAAAAACTGGGACCTGCTGCCTTGTGAGAGCTTTGCTGCATCCATAGGGGCAGCAGCTCATAGTTTCATATGAGTCCTACACTTCACTCAGCCTTGCTCCGTTTCACTCAGTGAAGCACACTTATGGCCAAAAAAAACCATTTCACATCAGGACCAGGAGGACCATACCAACAGCATTAGTCTTAGGGGCAGAGATGTACTGTGCCAATGCAGTGTCCCTGGTTTCTGTCAGGTTTATGTCTGGTTTAGGATTTGCAGAATGCAGTATCTGTCCACACTCAAGCAGATGACGATTATAACTTTGAGATTAACTAAGCAAGTATAGCCTCCACCCCTCTCAGGAGGAAAATGCCAGGAAATGAAGGACTAACCGGGATAAGATTTCCTTGGACCCCAGCCAGGTCTGGCTCACTTCTTTCTCACAAACATTGCTTCATTCCTCTTCCTCATGCTAAGCTACACATCGATAGTAAACTGAATGGATATGGGTGAATGTCTGCACAAAAATATGGGATAACTGTTGTGTTTTCACTGAGGTATGCTTTGTCAGTCAGGATGCTGTACTGAGGCCATCCAAGAGGCTGCTTTCTGTATTTCTCTATATAAACTGATCCTCTGCTTTTACCCCAGGTGTTTACTCAAGCAACACCTTTTTTGACTTCAGTAAGGACAAGTTAAAAACTGAAGGATGAATTGAGTTGATCATGTACTTTTAAAGTGTCTATAATCAGGTGCTAGCTAATGAAATTGAGCTTTTTGACTCAGTAATTAATTATAATTCCAAAAGCTACATTGTAAAAACCAGCTTTTATAGATTTTTAAATATTTATTATTCTCATCTTTCTTTTAGCCGTAGTAGTTAGAAACACTATGTTTCATTTCGGGGGATAGCAACGTGCATCTCAGTTGCCCAAATAATTGATAAAATTTCTGCGTTTTTATTTATTTCTGCCTTTTATGACAAAACTGCCTTTTTGTTTCTGTCAAATGTCACTTGGGATAAGTAAATCTAGTCACTCTGGAAATGTTTGTCAGCCAGACATGCCTCAACTGGTGATGATCAGCCATGAAAGTATTTGCAATTGAGCCTAATTAGTCTCTGAAGTTTAATATTATTAAGCATCAGATTTTGCCAATCAATCACGTGCAACCAAGCTGCCCATTGAAATCAGCAGGACTATCATAACAGAAAAATATTTTGGCAAACCCAAAAGGATGTGGGGATGCTTTTAACTTTCTCATAAAATAAAAAAAAGACAACACTGCAGCCGTTTATGTTCTGGAGACCATCTTCATGGTTTCCTGTATCACAGTGACACACATACTATAAATGACCAGAGCGAGTTATCTGTCTGATTATCAGCTGTTGAAAAATAAAAGGCATTGGAAGAGACAGAAAATGATCAGAAATCAATGAGAAATATGCAGATGTTCTTTACCTGAGCTCTGGCATGTCATCAAAAGTACGGATGTCTAGGCTCTGCTGTCAGGGGACAGAACAAAACTTTAGGAGATATCCTTTGTCTGGGAGGAGTGTGCCAGTGTAAACATGTGTGGGTACCAGACTGAAATGATGGCATATGTAACCAATTATCTTTATATGGCATTATATTTCCATATTTGTCATTACTTGTATACTTATTACTTAATTATTAAATAGGGGAGTAATCTGAGTACAATTCAGGTACAAATATAGCAACAAAATAAAGCTCCTATAAACTATATGAAGATCCTCACTGAACAGTAAGTAATCATCTCTAAAATAAAATACCAATTGATAATATAAAGAAAATTAGCAGTATCTCATAAAATTATAACCTATTGTTGTAACATCTTGTGGAAAGTTAATGAAAATTAAAGTTTTACACTGATTTATAAATAATCTGTAAGTATTGCTTTTATTAATCAGTATGTTAATAAGGTCTGATTGATAAAATATTTGAAACATGAAATGTGTCAGTAACTTAATATTTCAATTAATTCATTAATGTAACTGTTGTTAGAAACATATCGTTATTGGAAACCTGACACTAAAACTAGTTTCTGCAACTTTACCAAATTAAAATAAATGATTACGGTATATTTCTCTGAATGCCATATACATACCAATAAAAATAATCCAAAATAAGCAATGAGATACATATATTCTCAAAATGAATATAGTAACTTCATTCTTTAGTACTGCAAGCATATTATTTTTTAGCTAGCTGTTACATGCAAATGAAGAGTTTCCATGAATATGCAGAAGAAGCATAATATTAACGAATAGGCCTCAAAAAGTAGTTTCAACAGTAGTGTTTAGTTTTGTTCCTAAATTAGCTGTAAACATGTTGGAACTCTCTAGTTTATCAATAAATATATTTTTAAACTTCAGGTGTTTCATGAACTTCAGCCCCATGGGGTTATTCCTTTTTAGAAATGCATTGGTTTTTACTCACTAATCATTATTTGATGATTTTCTGTCATTTATTCTCTAATTTCCCAGGTAAAGATGTTCAATAACCCCCTTCATAAGCAGACCTGACAGTATGACATACAGATATAAAATTTCTTAAATAACCAACTCAGTCCAGCACAAGGTTGGTTGTTTGTACATTTTACTTGAGACTTACACTGAAAAATAGAAGCTGAACATCAGCATGAACTGACTTCCTAATGTCATTATACTGAGAAATGAATTGAATCAGAAATGAACAATTCATAAACACAACGCAGTTTGACATTTGTTCACAGTGAAAATGATCTCTGAGCAAATGGCCTGAATAAAGCCTGTGGATCTCCTAAATTTCCCCAAATCCTCAGCATCAGTGATGTAGTGATTACAGAGCACAGCTGGGATCAGTACGCTGCTTTTCCAAGTCCAAATCCTTGATCTTGTCCATTGGGCTATAATGTCTCCTTAATTCCAAGACTGCAGTTGCTTTTTCAAATAAGACCTTCACCAATAGTGACTAAAGATGATGATAATCTGAGAGGTGACTGGCAGATCTTGTGACATCATTGTCACCTCATTCCATAATGCTCATAATGCATAGCTGTCCCTGCCACAAAATGGCACCGTGAACCCTGGCCCGAGATCTGTCGTGGCCAGAGTGCCCAATGAAAGGCTGATGGCCCCTGCAAAAGTTCACAGCCTGCAGCTTCTCTGTGCACAGCTTCTGCGGCTGTCCGTCTGATGCATTTCACAAGCACTACATTGACATAAAATTAATTTTTAAAAAAATTAAAATACATGTATTTAGTTCATATGACAGTATTACTGCAATTTCCTATAGCCACAAATAAAAAATTTTAATTATACAATTTTATATACCATGAATACAAAAATAACTGAAAGTCAAGGAATACACTTTATATCATCTGAAAGCCAATTCATTAGTATTGTTTTAGATTGGTTGCTATAAATTGCCTTCTAGATATCTTGCTTTCAGACTTCTACTTTCTTTCAGTGCATATGGAGCAAAGGACAAGATCTGAACTATACACTTGATGACGTTTAAAGTGGGTTGAATCTGCACCTGCTATGCAAAAGTTTGCATTGTTTTAATGAGTCAACAGGCATACATTGTAAATTAATGCTATATTACTTAACGATAATAGATGTGTTTGTAGCATGTGTTTTTAAGAAACATTCCTAGACATTTACCAGAGGAAGAATATTAGTCATACACTGCAATTGTATCTAAAATCAGAAATTAAAGCTGATATTGAGAGGCACTGTACAATCATGTAAGATGGCCAAAACATAAGAATTAGTTGAGTTTGGTCCAGTGTGAATGTACGATAAGGTTCAAAGTAGAAAAAGAGATCACTGCTGTATTCCTCAACAGGCTTTCCAGCCAATCCGAAAATATTTCCTTTTTTTTTTTTAAGATAAACTACAAAGGGTGCAACAACATCTCAGTCCTTTGGACTTATGAGATGCTGTACTGCACGCGTACTACAGGCCCATTAACAAACAGTCAAGTAAAGCAGCAGCTTCCAAAGAAAGGCGGTCTAATGCTACATGCTATGTGGCATAGATGATGCAGGCAAAAATGCAACAGCTACTCAGGCTCATCCATCAGGATCATCCTCACAGGTGGAAAGATTCCAAGACTAGAGCTCACTTAGAGGAAAGGTGAATGATGGAACATAAAACAAGGGCTGCCACTCTTCGCATTAACCAAACATAGCCTTGCTGGAAAGTCATTCTGTGGAAACCAGTCATTTCAGTATGACAATTCCCAGAGCATCGCCATCACAAGTATTTCTCTTTTTGGTAAACAACATTCAGCAGTAAGAGCTAGAGAAAGATCTGCAAGCAGAAGCTAAGGTCTACTATGCACATATACAAAATGGAAAAGTGGTTTGTTTTGTGTCTCTTTCAGACGACGCAAGTTGAGAGTGTTTTGTTTTAATTGTTATTTTTAAATCTGTAAAATGTTTCAGCATTCAGCCTGATACTGGGATTTTATTGGTACTTTATACATTTGGCTCACTGACTCTGGAGGCACAGTCAAGAGCCTATTTTTCTTCCATCACAGCTCTGAAGCTTTTACAGCTGCTTCCTTTACTATGCACTTTATGTTTTGTACACACTTCAATTTGACAAAGTAACTGGAAAGCAAATCATAAACAAATACATAAAATTGGAAAAATTTGTTAATAAATGTAAAAGTTTGGTCTGGAGCAAAAATAGATCTTCTAAATATTTCTTTGTGTATTCAGCGAAGTGTAGTGATCTTAAAAGCCATGAGCATTGGCAAAAACTAAGAAAGGCTGTCAGACATGCAGACTTCAACCTTGACAGCATGTCAGGATCCAGACTTAGAGTCCAAATACAATCACATAAGGAGACTGTCAAGAGTACAAAAGCCAGCAGTTCTTAATATTAATGAGGATTTTTTACTGTCGGAGTGTTCTTTCTTTTTATTATAGAATTTATAATAGAAACACAAAAAGTCACCTAATATAGTATTGAAAAATAAAGGGACAAAATACATTATATTGTCAAAATGCTATCATTTATTATAGGATTTACTTTTTTTATGTAAAATCCATGTGTCTAGTTCAAGCTTCTCATCCTGTCTCCTTTCCCCTTACCAACACAGACAGACAGACACCTGCTGAATGACTGTTTCATCACACGAGTCTTGGATATTTGTCCATGGGGTGGGGTGAACTGCACTCTGGAAGCTTTTATCTCCATAGATTATTCGAGGCCCAAAACAAGTAGCTTAAATCCGTTGCCTGACTTTTAGATTACATTATTTTCACTAAAGATGAGATGAATACCGCTCTTTGCTTTCATAGTTCTTTTCCAATTACAGCTATAGACTCCTTTTTTCCTCAGCTGATTACCTTACTTCTGTGAAGACAGATATACTTCGTTTATGCACAAGTAGTATCTTCTGCAAGTTGCCACAAGAGGTGGCTTGACACTGAAGTCTAATTATATACTTTGATTGAATAAATACTCCATATTTAATTTAAACAAATGGAAAATAATGAAGTTTTGTCATTCTAGGTTGGCTGATCTTTCGGTCTTCTAAGAGGAATACTTCCAAAGGGTAGGAATGGGAAATCAAACCCATTGCAAAATTTTCCATACACCAAGACTTCCATTGACTGCATATGAATTCTACATCTAGACACCTGGATAACCCCAGTAAAGATAACTATGATCTCCTGATCTACTTGCTACAATATTAGACGATAACATTATAAAGAATTTACAGCCAGCTACCATCTGCTTTGACAACACTGACTTGTCTAGAAGCAATCTATAAGTAAAGCTTTCTACCACCTTTAGTTGGCTGAATATCTTCCCTGATAGTTGAACCTCCAATTTACAAACAAAAGCCCAATTCGTCTTGTCAGCAAGAGAATTCACAGCAGAGCGTGTTGGTCTCCATAACTTTTAGGACATAAAAATTGTCTCCCACACTCAAAATGAGCTGGTGGCTTCCCACAAAATAATGAGTTAGTCAACATCGCAGTTTTTCCACTGACCATCCATAAGATTTCCGGAACCCCTGTGGTTCTGGTATGGATGGCAATGCTGCTGCAGTGCCGCAGTGGTGTGTCTGCCATAAGGATAGAGGTCATTTGTTCAGGAAACTGAACTTTCTCAGGTTCATAGTGCTGTGGTGTAGCTAGCACAGTTAGAAAGAAATACAATTGATCTGAGCAAATAGTTACTAAATTACTTGGAAGCACTTGCCATAACTGATAAGAATGTACATTTTCTTTGCAGTTTTTAACTTAAAACTTATGATTAATGTAAAATAGCCTAGTGTTCAGCTTTTGCTGCAGTATGTGCAATGCTCAGTTTATTAAAATGAATGACCCCATGAAAGAGCATTAGCATTTGGCAATTTTGAGGATGTAATGAAGCATAATTAAAATGATTAAGAAATAAATTGAAAGAAAATAGTTAAATGGCCTATGCGTGCAATCCAGCAGTGCCACAGGAAGCCTGCAGAAGGTCTCAGCTATCATGTTATTCCAACCATTTCTGCAGCCCCCCAAAGCTGGGGAACAGTGATTGATATTCTGCTAAACAATATCAATTTTTCAGCTGCTGCCCACCAGAAGCCTGGGGGTGAGCTGTAACGGTACCTCTTACATTGGTGTAACATTAGGTGCTACGGGGCAAACACTGCCTAAAGAAAATTAGTGTGCCTGGGTTTCATCAACATTTTTACTGGAGTCAAAAACATAAATCTGTATTTATGTAAACTGAGCACCTCAGTGTTATAGCTACTGTCTCCCCTCTCAGGATTATTTGGTAATACATTCATGTGTTAGGTCCTGATTTATCAAACCATCATCTACTTTACTCAAGCTGAGGACTTGCTCTCCCTTTCATGTTTTCTATGAAAGCTCTGCAGATAAGCAGTGCAGGAACTGTACAGGCAGCATATAAATAACAACCGCAGTAAATAATCACTTGGTGTAAATCTGTGAAGGTCCATAAAATGTGAATACAGACAGAAAAATGGCCGTTATTGTTTGGCAATTGCAAAACGCAAGAAGAAATTTCTAAAAGCAGACCAGTTTGGGAACAAATACTTCATGAGGTATTCACAGCTTATCCCAATTACCTGCATGATGAATAAGAGAAGAATGAAGTATGAAATCTAAACTGTTTGCTCTGGCTTCTTTCTAGTCTGTGCATAAGAACATATGTGGCAGGAATGAATGAAGCAACATATGTCATTAAAGGTGAAAGGAGGATAGGAAATGTGTGTATGTACCTATTTGGTTCAGAAAGGCTTAGATAAGAGTGCAGCTATTTCATCTATCTCACCAAAACACAGAAGCAATACTGCTGTACACCTATACTCACAAGTTGTCAAGTAATTCTTTACATTTAAAATTGTTCCTGGTAAAACCTCTAATGGCTTTCTAAATAATGTTTGGTGAAGAAAAATGCTGTTATTCAAGGAGAACTATAGACATCTGTGTTCATTTATAATAAACCACCTCATTTAATTTTGTATATAGATATATTAGGAAATTTCCATGTAGCTGGAAAATACAGAGAAATAATAGCCTGACACCAGAGTCAAACCTTTTTGCAGTATCATCAGCTGAGAATGCAAAGGTCGTTCTCTTCTGGTATTGAGGCAGGTTTCTTATTGATTGTTTCTGTGGCAGAAAAAAAGAGAAATCAGATTAAAATAAAAAGAGTTTCTTAGTCTCAAGCAGAAATGAAAAATAGCTCTTAGGGGGAACAAAAGAAAGGCAATCAAAATTACTGTATTGTGCCAAATGCAGGCAGTTTCAGTTTGTTTTGAAAGATCCATTCATGTAATCATAAAAGAAGACTTTATAGCAGAGGTACAATAATAATGTTTTGTCTAAAAATAGGTCATTAATATGAATGTTAGATGAGATTAACATTGTCACATAATTGTCTTGTTCTACTTTGGATTATTTTGTGCAAATGTCTGTTTCCAAAAAAAAAATCAAACAACAAAAAACTATTCTGAATGCACAGAAAATCATCAGAAGGAAGCCAAAACTCTCTCTCCCTGTATTTAGATGACACATGGACTGTCTACCTGGAGTGCTCCTCTGCTCTTCAGTTGACAAAGTGCATTGAAAGGAAATCTCTGTCAACAACAAGGGAATCATAATTTGCAGGGTATTACTCCTGGTAAAGAGCCATCTTTCAAGAGGATTATTCTTCTGGAAATAGGAGTAATATGGCACAATAAACTATGCCATATGACTGTTTTTACCCCAGCCACAAACCCCATTTTCATCCTAATGGTGTGAAAAGAGCCTTCGTTTGTTCTTAGCAGTCATACCATTTAACATATATTCATACCTGTGCTTAAGGTCTAAACGATACAATTATCATCGGCATTTCACAATGCTTAAAATGAGCTCCCTCTTTCAGGTGAGATAAACTGTAACACACTTTCAGATACGTTTTCAAAGCAAACATTACTTTAATAATTAGTACCACTTACAGGATAGGAGAATTTTACTTAAGTCTGATTTCATAATTAAAAAGGCATAATCAGTATGTATGAGTTCACCTCTATTTGGAGGATCCCCAGAAAGCCTGTAAAGTGCTACCTATAATTCTGAAAATAGCATACATACAAGTGAGAATTAAGTGCGGCACTGATTTAGGGCTGTCTGTCTGCCCAGAGGTAAACAGCAAACGCACTTGCACTGAAATCTATATTTTCAGACATATAGCAAAATCTAGCCCAGGATGGATACAATAATATTTCCTCTTTATTAGCTGGGGCTCTAATGAGTAATACCCAAGCTGTGTGTAAAATGTTGTCAATGGGAAGTTCACTTAAATCCTTTTTTGTCACAGGCTAAGATCTTCCAGGTATAATTAGCTTTCAAAAATTAGTTCATTAAAAACACAACATCCTCAGGATTCCAAATCATAACTGTAATGGATGTCCTGAATGTTAAATTTTCTGAAATTGCAAATAGGCAGCTATTGGATTTTTCAGAAGTATTAATTAACTCACCCAACCCTATGTGAATTAAGTAGCTGGTGCCTTTCAGTGTCACCTATTTTTTAGTGTCACAGGTTAAATTTCTCTATATTTACTCCATCAAAATTCTTCAAACTATTTCCAAAATCTACAAAAAAGTCTTGATTGCACAAGTTTACATTAATTTCAGTATTTAAAAATTTTATATATACAAGCACATCAGCAGTTAGCGTTTTTTATATTGCAGAAGAACATTTAGTCGGAAAAACTGTCTGCTTCTTCACTTCCAAAAATATCCTAAATATCTAGATTTTTAGATGTTTTAATTGTATGTACATATATTATATGTGTGTATCTATGTTTTTGTTAGCTGGATTTTAGCAAAATGCCAACATATCAACACAGAAATTGACTTGTACTACTTATTCCCAGTTTTTAAAGTTTTGGGTTTTTTTGTTTTTTTGACAGAGAACATTTGAGTAGTTGAAAGTAATTCATAAATTGGTGGTAAACAAGGATACATGTGATTATCTTTCCAAAAAGTGTCAAAAGAGTTACTCTTACATACTGATGTGTGTTGAAGTGTGGTGTTGCAAATTGTCTTTTATTTAGTCGTTAACCATGGATTATTCATACTGCACAATTTGTGCCATGGTTTATTGTGTTCACAGTGAGGTACCATGAATTAGCTGAGTAAAGAGCACATAAACATAGGTACTACAACTCCTCATTAATGTGCATTATTCACAAGCACTTCTAATGAAAATGCTATGCTCAGTAATCATGTTTTCAAAGGGGCTATCTCAACAAATGTTCAGCTGCCACACTGTGTAAGCCTTCACAGAAACCAGCGTCTGAAAGGTATACAAAACCATTTTGTAATCAAAGCATTAATGCTGTAGCACTTGGATGTCAACTGCATAGTCCCTTCCTGCTAGGTGATGGCAGGAGGGAGATTGCAATCCCTGCCACAAAGACTTGCAACCAAAAATTTGTCACAGGGAATTGGGGAGGGAGGGATAGAAATAAGACAGAAGGGGCACCGTTCCCAGACAGCCAAAGTCAATACTTATAGATTGCCTCCTTCTAACTTGTTAACAAACTGCAAGTGTGTTCAAATATTAGAAGAGGAGGGACTGGAGAACTGGCTTACCTATATTTATAAAGTACATGTCTATTTTCTTTGTGAAAGCCTTTCACGTTTTTTTGGAGGATGTGGACAGAAAAACTGTTCACAACGGGTGACTCTATGCAGAAATGCAAGGGAGGCTTCTACCATATCATATCTCCATAGCAATATCCATAAGCAAGATGCTTAGCAGTGCTCTGAGAGCTGTACAGACCCCTGCTCAAATAGTCCTGTTCCTTAGCTTTAAATAATAATGTAATAATAAATAATATCTAATTAAATGTCATAATAAATTGAGCTGAGCAGAAAATTCCATTTTATGGAGCATCTAGAAATTTCTGAGCCTAGTTTAGTTACAACTTGATTTTTTTTCTGAATTCTCTGAAACAAAAGGGTGATGGGCTTACAAACTCTTGGCTTCTGTCCTTTGAAGAAATTGCCAGAAGGAGAGCAGAGCAGAAACCACACAGGTCCCACCAGAGTCTTGCATGTGTCCCATCATAAATTTGCCATAATCCAAGCACCAGAATGAACCCTGCCACTTCTCTAAATGCCAAATTCTACTGAAAATATTTTTTCTGACTATGTTTTACAATATTATGCACATAATTTTTGAGGGCTGAGATGTTGCTTATTATACTTCAGTCTGATAATGTTTGTTGGTATTATAAACACCTGATAAACCATCTTCTGTGATACTTGTGGACATCACTACTGTAATTAAGCACTTATATCTGCCAAAGATGGGTAACAAGCTGGAACGGTAGCTGAACAAATTAGTGTTCTAGTGTGTTTATCCTGCTGCATTCAAATGACTGCAGGTTTTTTTGCTTGACAGCACCAGCTGGGTTGGGAATCATAACCATTGTTTATATTGCAACTTAGCATTTCTAAGCTTCAGTGTGCCTGACGAAATGATCACTCTTTTGGAAGGAGCAGAGAGGCTGCCTTCCCTTCGTGAGTTGACACAAACTCCTATGCTCTTGCAGACCCCAGCTAATGCTGCCTTGGCATTTTGTATTGGCGCTGTTTGGGATTAAGGAGTGTCATGTTAGGATAAGCACTACCAGCATGAAGTCAGAGAGAAATTCCTTGTTCAACTACCTCCAACTATGTGCAGTTTTATTTGCTGTAGAGAACTCAGTGAAGAATGAGCATGTCTTCTATGGGAACGTCAGACACCACTAAGTACTATTGTGGTGGGTCGACTCTGGCTGGATGCCAGGTGCCCACCAAAGCCACTCTATTACTCTCCACCTCAGCTGAACAGGGGAGAGAAAATATAACAAAAGTCTTGTGGGTCAAGATAAGGACAGGGAGATCACTCATGGGTTACCGTCACAGGCAAAACAGACTCGACTTGGGGAAATTAGTTTAATTTATTACCAATCTAATCAGGGTAGGGTAATGAGAAATAAAACTAAATCTTAAAACACCTTCCCCGCACCCCTCCCTTCTTCCCGGGCTTATCTTTACTCCCAATTTCTCTACCTCCTCCCCCTGCAGAGGCGCAGGGAGATGGGGAATGGGGGTTGCGGTCAGTTCATCACACGTTGTCTCTGCTGCTCCTTCCTCCTCAGGGGGAGGAGGACTCACATTCTTCCCCTGCACCAGTGTCAGGTCCTTCCCATGGGAGACAGTCCTCCACAAACTTCGCCAACACGAATTCTTCCCACGGGCTACAGTTCTTCATGAACTGCTCCAGCATGGGTCCTTTCCACAGGGTGCAGTCCTTCAGGAACAGACTGCTCCAGCGTGGGTCCCCCACGGGGTCACAAGTCCTGCCAGCAAACCTGCTCCAGCATGGGCTCCTCTCTCCACAGGTCCACAGGTCCCTCCAGGAGCCTACTGGAGCACGGGCTTCCCACGGGGTCACAGCCTCCTTCAGGCGTCCACCTGCTCCGGCATGGGGTCCTCCATGGGCTGCAAGTGGATATCTGCTCCACCGTAGACCTCCATGGGCTGCAGGGGGACAGCCTGCCTCACCATGGTCTTCACCGTGGGCTGCACAGGAATCTCTGCTCTGGCGCCTGGAGCACCTCCTCCCCCTCCTTCTTCCCTGACCTTGGTGTCTGCAGAGTTGTTCTTCTCACATATTCTCACTCCTTTCTCCGGCTGCATTTGCGGTTGTGCAGGGTTTTTTCCCCCCTTTTTAAATATGTTATCCCAGAGGCACTACCACTGTTGCTGATGGGCTCGGCCTTGGCCAGCAGCAGGTCCGTCTTGGAGCTGGCTGGCATTGGCTCTATCAGACATAGGGGAAACTTCTAGCAGCTTCTCACAGAAGCCACCCCTGTAGCACCCCTGCTACCAAAACCTTGCCATGCAAACCCAATAAAACTACGTATTCTTTACAAGTTGATCTATGTACAGTCCTTTGAAGATTTTTTTTTTTAAAAGAGTATAATTCTAAGGGTTAAAAAAAGAAAGGATCTGTTTGTGAACCCACTGATGCTAAGGAAAGCTGGCTGTGAAGCTGGCATCTTCTTCAGAACAAGGACCAATAAAATGCCGGCTTGTGTTTTTCATACTCCCAAGATTAAAGGACAGCAACTACAGCCTTTTATATCACCAGTAACAAAGCCTGGCCAGGGAGCAGAGGAAACTGTTGTTATAAGGACTTTGTTTTCTCAGATGAGAACTGCTCCAGAAGATGCACTGAAGAGACAGAGCTGCTCTCTATCTCACTGAAAACCCAATGTTTTTCTAGTGTGCCTTCCATCTCCCCCTTGGCATGGTAACTGAGGAGTCGTAACTCAACAATAAACATAGACGGTTGGCTTCATCAGGAGCAGGTCCCCGTGCTATATAAGATATGGCTAAAAAGCAGCTTTCTAAAGTCCAAGGAAATTTACTGAACCTAATAAGGTCATGAGAACATAAAACCACACAAATAACATCAGAGTTAAGCCTCAAACCCAGAGTGAGATAATAAATTTGAATTTTTGCAAGTGACTTCTTAAGTAGACTCCTTTTGCACTCTATAGTATCTTTTTTGCAAACAGACAAAAGGAGAAAATATTTATCAGTCCAGCTTTATAAGTTAGGTGTAGAAATTATAGTTTGTTTCCTTATGGAAATAATCACTTTCTTTCAAATGAACAAATGTAAAATCTGGATATAAAACTTTAATATTCATGTGCATTTTGGAGACAAAATAGCCAAAGCTCAAATAAATCAGGGGCATAATAAACTAATTTTCTTGACTGACTAGACATACAGGCTGTTGAGGCAAGAGACAGTCATTCCTACTACTGCTGTAGCCATCTGTTTCCCTGTGTCTCAGAGCAAGAATGATGCCTGATTAATGCCCTCCATGCAAAAACATAGACTTTACAAGAAGTGACCTGTAATTATTGTTGAATAATTGTCTAATGAAGAAATTAGTCAGTCTATTAATGTGGAGAAAGTATCACTAACAGCATCGGTCAGATCAAAAGTAAAGGCTAGGTGCACTCTTTCCTAACCTTTCAGACTTAGGACAGCATATAACATCTGTGATCCAGTGGGCTTAACATTACTTGTGAACTACTGTTACTATCGCAGAGAGTACTTTCCAGATCATGATTATAGGCAGCATTACATAAATCGTGTAACTTTCTTTTTTGTGGACAAAGGTGCTTTAAAACATTTAACTTCCCATTGCAAACCAATACACAGACCTATGCACAGAGCTCAGTACTGATGCAGGGAAGAGCAGTGAAAAGCATCCCTTTTCTTCCTGCAGCATAAGCAGTGGCCATTGCCCATGCTATCCTGTATTAAGCCCAGCTTTGGAATTATTCCTATTTCGTTCTTCCAGTGAAACAGTGTACCAATAGGCTTATGGAAAAGTAAGGAAACAGAACAGGATATATCTGTATTTATGCAAGGCTTCATCTTTTGAGTTGTAGAGCGTTCTCTCAGCAACAAGGATATTCAAGGAGATGGACAGCAAATGCAGAGTCAGCAAAAGAGGTGGGAGAGGGAAATAGGATAAAAGAAAAGGAAAGGAAATGCGATGTAGGGTTCGTACAGTAATTTCGATGGCTGTTAAAAAGGCTCTCAATCAAACCAATATCTGCAGTTATTGTGATAGACTATCACAGTATTTGTGGCATTACCCAATTAATTGTTCATGAGTCATTAATGTAGCTGATCAATGGTGGTACATTTTGCCTGTTCCTGAGACTGTTTATGTGTCAGGGTGGCTTACATCAATTCTGTTGCACTATACCCAGGCCTGCCTAGCTGTGGTAGTGAAGAACTGTCCAACCTGTCCAACAAGGATTGCCAAAGTGCCTCGGGAAGAGACCAACCTGGAATATCACGCAACTGTCTTGAAGCCAAAATAGCCATGCATATTTAGCATTACCTGTTAGGAGACTCCTTAGAGATTCTATATGAAGGGAAAAGTGAAGGCTACCCTCCAGGAGATGTTGTCCTGACCAGTAGGTACAAATGGAGGTATCAGACACCCTATCATTTCTTGTGTGGTGACATAAGATAGGGAAAAAACTGGGAGAATAACTTGGAAGGATGGAAACTGAGTCCTTTCCTAGGAGAGCTTCAGCTCAGCGCAGACTGTCAGAGCTGATGGCATTTGGAGAGAGAAGATAGACTGGATCCCAAGTACAAGCACAATAACGTGAGGATGAAAGCTAATAGATTTTTTAGCATAATACAAATATACTCTAGGTAACAAAATAATCATCTCATTCCTTTTTTCTCCTTCTTGCCCTACCAGCAATCTGCCATTAGGTGACAACTGGGCTTTTTCTAATATCTAGTTTGAAGCAATAGCTTATTTTCTTCATAACTTTGGCCAGCCTGCCAAAACTTCCAATTAATTCCAAATATAGCATTCTCTTGTGTAGCATGAAAAATCCTTATATGGACTTGAGTATATTAAGTTGCTGTACACAAGTCAAAGAGTCCACAGACAGCAATCTCTTTCAAATGCAGTCAAGCTGGGTGAGAATTGAATCAGCAAACTAGAATGCAGGTGGTCTATATCCTCCCATCTCTGACCCACTGAGCTATTATTTTCTCTACTAACTGTTCCTTGAAGTCAGAATTTTAGTGAAGTTTTGCAGTTGCTGACTGAAAGTGCTATAAAGCATAATGAAGCTAGACCCAGCCCAGTAAGTGTTAAGTAGAAGTCTATAAAAATAATATAAACATACACAATTGAACAGATTACATTCTCCTGCCTGTTTTCAAAGGATACTTCAGAGTGTCTCTGTTGCATCCATTTGAACACTGGCATAAGATTCTTCAGGCAAGATGAGCTCAAAATGCTCATAAATTATTGGTTAGGATGAAAAATGAATTCCCCAAACACCACAGACTCTGGGGATAGTCCATCCAGGGAATTTTGATTGGGATCGCAAGTAATACAGTATCATCTAGACATTCCAAGGCACGTAATTCTTACAGCATTTAATGCAACATTCAGCATTGTTGCAATTTTTTGCAACTATGGCTTTTTTTTTGCTCCTCCTACAATTCATATCAGTAAATCGTTGTTTTATCAAACAGACTTTAAAAGTGACATTTTTTCTTTTACTGTCAGATATAGAAAAAATTATATGCAAAATAATGCTTTTCCAATTCACTCATATTTTTTCCGCTGTATTATCTCAATTCTGCTTTCATGCTTTATGAAAAGTGCAAAAAGAAATCAACATATACTGCAAACTTTGCAGTGCTAACCTTTTATTGTGCTGTGTTGCTTTAGCAAATTTCAGCAAGGAAACATTAAAGTCTTTCTATCAAGTGATGGCCCTTAAGTTTAATTTCAAGTTGGTTACAAGGCCAATAGAGTTGCCAGAGGTGTTTTAAAACATTTCCCTGTAAAAACTAGAGAAGACAAGCTCTTCCACAACTAATGGCCCAACTCAAATATTATCCAAGAATCATACAAAACTCAGAGGATTAATTTACTTTTAGATGTCATGGGCCCTGAAGGACTCATTTGTTAACTAGCTCGTGGAAATAATTAACGCTCGATGTCATGTGATCTTTACATTAAAATGTCAGAAAAATAATTTCCTGGGAATCTCATTAGCACAAAACAAAACAGTATACAATATAACCACCCACACTTTTCCAGTCCAGACTTTCATTAAAATGTTTTTTTACTTATATGTTTAAATTGGATAGTTTGAGTATATATAAAAATGTGAATTAATATTTAATTTTACAAGGTATTTCATTACCATACTTGCAGATTACTTAGTAGAAAAACAAGTAGATAATTCAAATGGTTGCTAATCACCTAAATCTTGCTGACTCGCTGAAAAGACGGGGAAGAAAACATGAGATGCTCCCTTTTATATATAGAAGGAATATGACAATTCACTTCAGCCTCACAAGACTTTTGAAACTAATTCAATAGTTCATGCACTCCTTCTTTAAGAAGAAAGCATAGGGAGGTGCAACCATGTCAGGCATTCAGGCGCTTTACCGTGTGCAGCGTGCACTATTATAAGTGGCCATCTCTTTAAAGCTGTAAAGTCAAGAACTCCAAAGTTATGAAATACCAGAGTGAAGGCTGTAGTGCCAGTTTTATCTGAACCCACTGTTTGGGTGTATTATGCTATACTCTTTAATTACATGAGCATATACTGTTTTTCCAACAGTATGCCCACCTCAGGGCACAATATGGATGTGGCTCGCTCGCTGAGCAGCTAGTCAATATTTCGTGTTATCCTTGTTGTTTGAAGTGCTTTATTTACTGCATGCTACCCAAATCTAGCTCCGAAAACCGTCATTACTTTTCCCACAGATTTTTCTATGGTGCTCTTCAGTATTGCATTTGATTACTTCATAAATGTTAATTATATTCTTTTCACAATGTATCTGAAAAATGAGAAGATAGTATTTACAGATCACACGCTTGAACTCAGAAGGAACCTTCTAATTTCTAAGTTGTGTTGTCACAATTCTGATGATCTAGGGGAGTCAAGATTTGCAGGAAGAGATACTACTACCCCAGGACCAGATGGCTATTTACCAAGCACGCAGGTTCATCTCACTGTAGCTTATGATACTGTTTGGCTATTTCCAGTTTCTGCTTGTTCCTCTTGAGTCAACATTACAATATAGCCTTCTGCCCTGTTTTTTACCCAGCGTGTCCAATTCCCTCCTGCTGTCTAAGTTCCCTTCTCCAGTTTAGCTTTCTTTTGGTCCTTGCTCTGGCCTAATCTCTTGTCTTTAATTGCTGCTCCTGTCTCTTGCTTCAGATCATGTATTATGAACTCTTGCCCTTGTTCTTTCCTCTGCGCCTGGACTTTTAACCTTCTTCCTACTTTTGCCAGTTTTAGGTGTGCTTTAAATTTAGTTTCTCAACTAACCATTTTTTGGTGACCATCAGGTCTGCACTCAGCCTCACCAGCAGCTCCACCTCAGCTGCTGCCACTGCTCCTATGGGTGCAACAGTTACAAAAAAATAGGGAAGTGATTGTGCCCCTGTACTCGGCACTGGTGAGGCTGCACCTCAAATACTGTGTTCAGTTTTGGGCCCCTCAGTACAAGAAGGACATTGAGGTGCTGGAGCATGTCCAGAGAAGGGCAACGAGGCTGGTGAAGGGTATAGAAAACAAGTCTTATGAGGAGCAGCTGAGAGAACTGGGGCTGTTTAGTTTGGAGAAGAGGGGGCTGAGGGGAGACCTTATTGCTCTCTACAACTACCTGAAAGGAGGTTGTAGTGAAGCGGGTGTTGGACTCTTCTCCCAAGAAACTAGCGATAGGACGAGAGGGAATGGCCTCAAGTTGCACCAGGGGAGGTTTAGATTGGACATCAGGAAGAATTTCTTTACCAAAAGAGCGGTTAAGCATTGGAACAGGCTGCCCAGAGAGGTGGTGGAGTCGTCATCCCTGGAGGCGTTCAAAAAAAGTGTGGACGTGGCACTCCAGGGTCTGGTTTAGGAGTCATGGTGGTGTTAGTTGATGGTTGGACTTGATGATCTTAGAGGTCTTTTCCAACCTTAATGATTCTATGATTCTAAAATCAGATGTTTTCTCACATACTTGGATGCATCTAATGAAACGTACAATCAATGCTCATTGCTCAAAAAACTGTCAAGGGCTAGATCCAACGTAAGACTTAGGAAGTCAAGGAGAATCTACCATAGCAACATCTTGCCCTCTTTCCCATCTTTCCATGAAGGCAGAAACTGTCAGAGTTTGAGCCTTCAGTAGTTCAGTTACAGTACAGACACAGTCTACCCAATAGGCTTTAACTGCACTGAAACTATCTCATCAAAAGCATAACATAAATTTTACCAAGGCTAAAGGACCACCAGTGTGGTGGATATCTCTATATGGACCTGGCAAAGAATTCTATATCCTAAGCAAGTGTCAAGGTCCCACCTTAAACAGAAAGGCCATTGAACTCATGGTGTAGATGTCATCCCTTAAAGACTGAAGTTTTCTATGACAAAGGGTGTCCAAAGTGAGAGTAAAGCAAATCTATTCAGGAGGAAACTAGGCAGTGATTACATTACAAGAAGGATCAAGTGGTTCTGGAAAATATTAAAGAAATACCAGAACAGATTTCTAAATCCTCTCTCTTCATTGCAGCTGGGAAATAAAACATAGTTATTACCTCAATAAGTTTATATTACGCAACTAAAATAAAGAAACCTCTACAGAATTATTGCTTGAAAAACACATCCACTTCTGTTATGTGTACAGCAGTTTTTAAACCTGCAGAAGATTTATAAATTATGTTTGTCTCCTGGAACAATCCTTTTAAAAAAAGCAAATCAAAAAAATCCAGACCTGCTCCTGGAACTTTCCTTCACACAAATAATCCTATTAAGCAATGCAAACTCTCACAAAACGAAAAACATGACTGGGCATTCCCCTGTTGTGGAATCATCCTTTCTTTCCCACCTTACTAAAACTAACATTTGTTGGGGGCTGTATGTTGAAGTCATTTTTCTTCTGTTTGTGCTGTCTCTTCTTCCTAGCAGAGATTCTCCCATGCTTGGAGCATGGACTAATGACTCAAAATTTGAGTGTCACTTTCTGCCTTAGTAGGGCTTCTGATGCTATCTCACTTTGTCAAGAAATAATGAAGGCACTAGTGCAAAGCACATTTCAAAAGTGGTTGATCCAACCAGCTATTTACAGGTATGATAACATGAAGCAATTGGTCTCCTTTTGTATTTTAATATACTAAGGTCATGGTGAAAGTTATCCCTGTGCTACAGGAACTTTTCATTGTCCTAAGGTAGTTATTAACTGCTGAAGTTAAAAGTGATGACCTTTCTTAGGCAGCCTCTAATTCAATTCAATAAATAAAGCCATCTTTAACATAAAAAGAGAATCTTACAAATTACAATTACAGTCTCAGGGCTGCATAGAGGTTATTATCAGTAAACACTCAGAATTTTTGCTTTTTAACAAGAACAGCTCCAATAAGTTAAGCATTTGAAACATATAACAAATGTCAGTGTATCTTCAAGTGACTACATCACGAGTACCTATTTTTGTTATGATGATGAACATCTTACTCTCCACCAATATGTGGACCTACACACAAATACCTTTATACAGGATTTACTGGGATTCAAGAAGACAACATTGGCTTGAGTACAACTTAGAAAAAAATGCAAATATTAAGGAAATACTTGTTCGTTGTGACTTATTATGCTTGTTTTACATGGCATAACTCAATAATGAATCACTACAGAATCCTGATCACATCTATTTACCATATTCATATACACTCATCAAATTATATTTCAATTTGATCTAATTAAAATGTTTCACATTATTACGCTTTTTAAAAATGGTGTCAAGATGAAAACTACCAATCTCTAATGTCAAATCTAGTCCCAAGATCACAGTGCTATTTCCAAGTTTTTTTCTGAACCATTTTCTATGGAGCTCCAGTAAATTTTTTTTACTTTGATCCCCACAAAAAAAAATATTTCAAACTCAAATGGGAAACTCGCTGCACTAACATTTTAAGGGTACAATCCCTAGCAACCTTCGGAACAGATCCAGTAATATTAGAAGCATTAAATATTAAATAAGTGCTAGTGCCATAAAAGGAATTGCATGCACAGGGAAAACCACAGTTCCAGGGAATATCAAGAATTAAGGTAAGAAGATGGCAAGCTGCTGGATGACAGTAATGCTTTGGCAACTTTGGAAATAACTTGAGACTTAAAAATTTCTTGAGAATACACTATGAAAGCAAATCAGAGATTAAAACTCTGTGGGTTTCTCACCCACAACTTCAGGCATTCCATGCAGTCAAAACAAAACCACCTTCATGATATGGAAAATACTGGTTTTGCATCCAATATTCATCAAATTAATGTGCAGTCTAATGGGCTGAGACAGGCAAAGACTGCGGGTAGCCAGTATCTTCCCAAAAGACCAAAATGGACTAATGAATTGCTGTAGTGTGTTACATTTGCAAAACTCACTATATAAGAGTTGTGATGTTAAAAAGAAACCCTCCTGCTCCCTTAGGAAAAGGTCACAATGATCAGCGAGGACAACTAAGCCAAGGAGAATCACAGTAATAGGAGGAAATGTTAAAATAAGCTGGGAAGAGAAGCAGTTGTCATATCCAACCGAGGGAAGTTTATTGTCAGAGCAGTGAAGTGAATCAACAGTTTGTTAGTCTACATATGATAAAAAGGGGACTATACATGTATTAGGAAGCCACACAAAAAAATAAACAAAAAATTCAGTGTACTTTTTTATATTGGGAATAAATGGAACAATTTCAACAATGAGACAATAGTCATTTAGCTTTACAATGTCTTTAATTGAAAAAAACAATAGCTCTCTACAGGCAGAGCTATCGCTTCGAGGGTCAATGTGAGATGGAAAGGGGATAACACAACACCGATGATGGGCTCTGGAACCCCCAGAGCCCTGGGCTGGAGATCCATGACTGTGAGAGTGGTAAACTCCCAAACGACCCCGAACTTGTGCGGGATCTGCTGCTCCAGCTGGATCCCTATAAGTTGATGGGGCCCAATGGGATTCATCCCAGGGTTCTTAAAGAGCTGGCTGATGTCATAGCGAGACCTCTCTCAATGATTTTTCAGTGCTCTTGGGAATCTGGAGAGTCCCAGTTGACTGGAAGCTGGCAAACGTTGTCCCAATCTTCAAGAAGGGCAACAGGGATGACTCTGGTAACTACATGCCTGTCAGTTTTACCTTTGTGCCTGGCAAAATTATGGAGAAGATTATTCTGGGAGTTATTGAAGAACACTTGAAAGACCATGCAGTCATTGGTCCCAGCCAGCACGAGTTCACGAGGNGCAGGGATCCATCTTGGGGCCAGTACTCTTTAATGTCTTCATAAATGACTTGGATGCAGGACTTGAAGGAATACTAATTAAGTTTGCTGATGACACAAAATTAGGAGGAGCTGTTGACACTCTCGAGGGCAGAGAGGCCCTGCAGAGAGATCTGGACAACTTAGAGAGCTGGGCCATCACCAACCGTATGAAGTTTAACAAGGGCAAGTGCCGGATTTTGCACCTGGGGCACAGCAACCCTGGATGTATGTACAGACTGGGGAACAAGAGGCTGGAGAGCAGCCCCGCAGAGAAGGATCGGGGGGTTCTGGTCGATGGCAAATTGAACATGAGCCAACAGTGTGCCCCGGCAGCCAAGAGGGCCAACCGTGTCCTGGGGTGCATCACACACTGCATTGCTAGCCAGTCGAGGGAGGTGATTGTCCCACTCTACTCTGCACTGCTACGGCCTCACCTTGAGTACTGTGTGCAGTTTTGGGCGCCACAGTATAAAAAGGCTACGAAGCCACTAGAGAGTGTCCAGAGGAGGGCCACAAAGATGGTGAAGGGTTTAGAGGGGAATGCCATATGAGGAGCGGCTGAAGTCACTTGGTCTGTTCAGCCTGGAGAAGAGGAGACTGAGGGGAGACCTCATCGCGGTCTACAGCTTCCTCACAAGGGGAAGAGGAGGGGCAGGTGCCGATCTCTTCTCCCTGGTGACCAGTGACAGGACCCGAGGGAATGGCAGCAAGATATGCCAGGGGAGGTTTGGGTTGGACATTAGGAAAAGGTTCTTCACCCAGAGGGTGGTGGAGCACTGCAACAGGCTCCCCAGGGAGGTAGTCACAGCACCAATCTTGACAATATTCAAGAAGCATTTGGACAATTCCCTCAGACACATGGTGTGAATTTTGGGGTTGTCCTATGCAGGTTCAGGAGTTGGACTCGATGATCCTTGTGGGTCCCTTCCAACTCAGGACATTCTATGATTCTATGATTTGACAGTTACCTAGTGAGGTGAGGAACAGGGCAAGCTGAATGACCATAAGAGCTCCTTACCATCCTTTAAAAAAATGTGATTTGACTGTGGAAACATCTGAAAAAACCTTCACTGGGGGCTTGTTCTCAGTGCTGCCAGTCTTAAGAAGTAACAGTGACAGATCGTTGACAGTAATACTTAATAAACTCCTTGCTGTGGTCTTGCTGCCTGAGAAGTAGAAAGTGATATACAGAAACACCGGCAATAAGAGGGAATTTGATTTCCTAGCCATTGTCATTTAAAAAGGATACTGCTGCTCACAAAGCTTGAGCCAGCTTCATCCTTCCAGTTGCGCTTATCCACCAAGAAGTAGGCTACAAGGTCGTAAAACAATATGCACGATTCCCTCTAGGAAGGTAGAGCTGTTCGCATTGAAATTAGACCATTTATTTCATATCTCACAGCCTATGAAGTAGAAAAGAAAGTAACAGATTCGGACAGCACTGTTGGGTATTCCAGGTTGCACTCCGCCACCGTCACCTTTCTGCCTGTTTGTCCCCAAAGAAAGTGCGGCCGCAGCCACTGCATGTTACCTGGCTCTCCTAAAGGCTCTCAGACATAAGCAAGCTTAATCAAGAGAAGTGTGAAATCACAGCAAAGCCCGTGCTTCCTGTTTTGCAGATGGTGAGCTGCCAGAAAGGATCAGCCCAGACTTTAATTGCAAGGCTGATGAGAAAGGCAGGCAAGATGGGAAGGTACGTGTTATGGTGTGGGCAGACCATTACATAACAGCGAGGCTGTTGCACACGTGGTCCCATATGAATCAGCACGCACTAAAAAAAATGGCACCATCCATGTTTTTCCACACTCCAGAAACAGGAAGGTAAAATACCCCAATTGTTTGCCCTCTGCACTGGGTGCTGAAGGTTCAGTTCACTGAGATAACCGCTGACAGCTGGGGGGTGACTTGGCTGAAGTAACAACAACCAATGTGGTTTGTTTCCTTTAGGATGGACAGATCAGTGATGTATGCAGGAAACAATACCAACAGCAAGGAACATCATCTGCAGTGCAAAAAAAAGGTGACAGTTGTCTCTTGCTTGTGTGCAATCTGCTTTATGTTCACAGGACCAAAGTGCTTTATTGCACTAGTCTTAGCCTCACTCATATAAGACAAACTTCTTTGAGTCTGATGAAGAATCTGGTAAGATTACTATTTAAAACTTAAAAGCAACCTCCTTTTTTAACTTGCCCCAGGAAGATACGGAGTTCGTCAGGTGTGTGTATACATGTACACTCATATACACATGCTCGTGTATATTTAATACTCATGTGCTAGATGTGCATGTACATATCCTTCTAAAGATTTTTTTTTTTGTTAGGAATAGATTTTACCCTAAGGCAAGGAAATGTCTTATGTCACTCTTAGAAAATTTCAAAGAAGCAATTGTGACTTGTAGAGCTGTGTACTTCTAATCCTTGTCTTACTTTTCTACATGGGCTAGTAGTGACAAAGTGGTGCTTGCACTTATACCTCCCTGGAGCAAGGAGGTATCCCTGAGTCTATGTTTCTTTAATGCTGAAAGAATTAGAGAAATAAGATACCAACTGCCTGTTATTGAAACAGGCAGAAAGGAAGTCAATAATCACCAAGATAGTTGACTGAAGTATAAAATCCCTACTTGACTGAAGAAGTGTCCAAAAATGCTTGAAGTATCATGACCTTGGTGTTTGTGTTGTAAAAATCAACTTCACAACCTAAGAGCTAGGAAATAAAAGTTCTCATCATCTAACAAAAGGATGCCAATGTGTGAAATAAAACATTTGTGGAAGTCGCTGTAGGCACTAGGCATCTAGCTGTTTCTCTGGGTTTTCTATATGAGTTTTTATTTCTATATGGGTTATATTATATGGGTTTTCTATTCCCATAATGCAGAAGGAAGGATATCATGCACAGCTATTTAGAAATGTCAATAATTTAAGTGATTGTTTTTATATCCTAGCTTCAGAAGAAAACACACCAAAAAAATCCATAAAATAAGTCACCTAGATTGTTGTCGTGGTTTAACCCCAGCCGGCAACTATGCACCACACAGCCGCTTGCTCACTCCCCCCCTGGTTGGATGGGGGAGAGAATCAGAAGGGTAAAAGTCACTCAACTCATGAGTTGAGATAAAGACAGTTCAATAGGTAAAGCAAAAGTTGCGCATGCAAACAAAGCAAAACAAGAATTCATTCACTACTTCCCATCGGCAGGCAGGTGTTCAGCCATCTCCAGGAAAGCAGGGCTCCATCACACCTAGCGGTTACTTGGGAAGACAAACGCCATCACTCTGAACCTTCCCCCGTTCCTTCCTCTTCCCCCAGCTTTATATACTGAGCATGACATCATATGGTATGGAATATCCCTTTGGTCAGTTGGGGTCAGCTGTCCCAGCTGTGTCCCCTCCCCACCTCTTGGGCACCCCCAGCCCACTTGCTGGTAGGGTGGTGTGAGAAGCATAAAAGCCCTTGACTCTGTGTAAGCACTGCTCAGCAGTAACTAAAACATCCCTGTATTATTAACACTGTTTTCAGCACAAATCCAAAACATAGCCCCATGCTAGCTACTGTGAAGAAAATTAACTCTATCCCAGCCAAAACCAGCACAATTATGCAAATATTTTGTACCAGAACATGTTACTTGAAAAACAGCAGAGGAAGTGAAATACTCAAAATCTGTGCAACATAAAGGAGATTATCTCCAAATAGAATAAATTTCATACATTTCCAAAAAGAATCTGTCTCCCTCTAAGAAGACAGACTGGAAGCTTGTAATATCTAAATGTAGTACATATTTATTTAAGGATTTTGGCCTACTCATATTAGGGCTGGGAAATCTTAACCAATACCACTTTTTAAAAACATCCTCTGTTGTAATTGTTGCTTTTTTCAGTGTATACAGAGAAGAGGATTAGTATTTCTGGAAAGAACTGTTGACTGAGAATTCAGCGATGTATCCTTATAATCTTTAGACATGATTTTTTCTGTAAACGGTCTACAAATTCAACCTGAGTCCCAATAATAGAATAATGTCTTGGACCAAGTAAATTAAAAAGTAATGGAAATATTAGAAGGCATCTTTTTCTCTATTGCTTTTTAGGAACTTGAATACAGGACAGGTCATCCTCATCTTGATGCTTAAAGAGGCACCTCAGAGGCAGAATTCTTTTTTTTTTTTTTTTCAGCGTTCATTCTGTGCTTTGAGGTAAACCATGGGATCTCACTGTCATAAATTTATCACTGTTATAGACTGTAATATTTTTTATACCTGAATCTGAAGAGTGACTCAAAACCTATTTAATATTTGAAAAAAAAATTTCAAGATGCTTGGAACAAAAGTACTCCTTTAATATTTCAATAGAAAGCAGAATATCATCTCTACAGCCCAAGATGTGGAATGCATTTCAAAATTTGCATCATATTAGACAATACTTGTAATTCTGTGGGGGAAAATAAAGGATTTCATTGTGTAGCTGGAAGCTAGAATCTGTTTGGACCTTCCATTTGCAAGTTCTGACCACAATTCTGTCATAGCAGAAAAGTAAAGCTTAGAAAATAATTATTCATATGTTTCCAGTTGTGTGCGTTACCCGAACTTAATTTTATTTTTCTCCTGGAATGTACAGATGGACTAATGGATAATTAGCTGGCCAGACTCATTATGAAACAGTATATAATTCACTTTGTAAAATTCTTATACCTTAGCTCCTTCTCCTGCTTGACAAAGAGGAAAGAGTGTTCTGCACCAGTATTTATGTCTCTCAGATTTATTTTATGATTGTCTATTTGATTTAACCCTACTAGCTAGCATGGATTTTTAACAAGGAATAAAAATAAAGTTTGAAAACAAACTCTGGGAATTTGTTAATTGAAAAATCCGCTTTAAACTAGAAAAACAAAAAAAAAAATCTATGAGCTGTTTCAAAAACTGGTGGAAGTATAGAGGCTTCTTCATCTAAAAGTTTTAACTGTATCCGGACACATCTATAATGCGCAGCTGCTTTTCTTTTTGCAACACTGATGCAAACAAAAAATTTGCAAGGACAGTAAGTCTCACTGAATAAGATGATGCTATACTTTACACACTGCATGCTGTATCTTGAACAGAACCTGCTCCCCAACAGGGATGCAAACACCAATAATCAAAACATGTACATTTGTACAGGCTTGCAGACTTAACGCACTAAGCTTGGTGACTACTGGCTAAAGCTCTCAGCAAGTAGGCAGGGCCTCCAGAGAAGAGGTCATGAAATACAGAATGAAAATTTTCCTGCTACATTGCAGTTAATTCCTCAGGAAAAGAAGCTGAAGCTATAAAAAATAGTAATAGCAACTGGGACATATTTGTAACTATAGTTGAAGTGCAGGCTGTAAAACAGCCATTCAAAGTGATTCAGTCCAAATTTGTCCATATTTTTCCCTAAATTTAGGAATAACCCTTTATTAGATGAAGTAGAAAAGGAATGGTAGAATAAAAACGACAGCACTGAAAGGAAAAACTGTCAGTCAGTAGCCAACATCGATCAAAAGGACAGCTCAATCAGGGATTTAGCAGACGAGACTATGATTTTTTTTTTCCTCATTTTTCCCCACCAGTTTTTTCCACAGTGTATCATTGCAAATAACTATGATTCATAATTAGCTTTTGATTACATTACCAGAAAGGATAATTAAAATATTGGGATGCATCCCTCTATAACGAGTTTTTCAAATCATGCTGTGACATTCTCTGGCTATCCAGAAATTTTTATTTGGCTTCTCAGTATCAGTCAATGTTTGCTGATTTCCATAATTCTGACTGTGAAGAAATCATCTGCTTTTTGGAAAGAAAGTCAGATTTAACCTGAGCTATGTACGTACATGTCCGCAGAGTCTTATTCTGAAAGGCCTAAGTCTAAACCAACCATGAGTTAGTTACAGCATGCTTTATTCTCTAAGACATAGAAAATGTTGAGTTACCAAACAATATGCCTGCAAGCAGGTGAACAACCAGCCACCTCACACCACTTGCACCTGATCAAGCATGCATGAGCTACCAGTAATATGGTGATAAAAATGTGACAACACAAAGTTTGAGCAAAGCGTGGTGTATGTAGTGTTAGAGATAAACATGGCGGAAAACCATCACTGCCACCCCTAACTGCCATCCCTTCCCCTTCTTGCCCTCCCCTTTAACTTGGTATTCAGCCAACACAGGGGGCACTTTTAACAAACTGTGGTGCCCGCTTCAGGACACCTTGCCGATGGGGTGGAGACCCACAGTAGCTGAGCCGGGCAGGCAGAGCTGGGTGCTGGCAGCAGGGTCCATCCCTAGCACCACAAATGGTGACCAAGGGCCAGGGTCCAGCCAGGCTGTCCAGCCAGCAGCAGCAGGAGACAGGGCCAGAGACTGGGCTAGAAACAAGGCTACAACATAGACCTAAGGTCTAGCCAGGTCTGGACACCAGCCCTACTGTGGCGTCGGTGGGCAAGGGACTGACAGCCCCAGGGTGAGCTGGGCCATGGGGAGCTGGCAGGGGGTGCCACGGGAGGTTGGTCAGGGCCATCAGCCAGCTTCTAGCCTGAGGAAGCCTCGTTCCTGCTGCTCCCTGACTGTTCATAGAGGGTCTATGACCTAACCCTAAATGTGCCTGTTCTGGCTGTTCTCTTGGGTCCTAGTTTTGCTCTAAAAACAAGAAGTAAATGCAGGAGCTATGAAAAGTAATAAAGCAAATGTTCTGACGCAAACACAGATTTTTCAGGAATACATGGAATTGTCAACTAGCTCTAGTTTCAGCTAAATATCACTGTGAAAAGAACATGTCACCGGCATTAGAATTGGGTGAGCAGATTAAAGAAAAGTAAAACTAAAAATGACCCACTCACAGAGGATCTTACAGCAAAGAAAAAACCTTACTATCCCCTGCCACAAATGCAGTCCGCTTGACTTCCCTGAATATCATCCTTCAATAGGCAGTGCAACATTTTTAAGGAGACCTGACTGTCTAACTTGTTTTAAGTTCCTAGAGACACAACTTAGAAGATGGGAGCTCCAGAAAAGGAAGCATAAATCTGGTGTGAAGCAGGCTTCTGAATTTCTTACATCCAGCCTGTTTCAGGGGCTGAAATGGTAACAAACGTGAGTGAGGGAGTTATGAAAACTGCGCTTCTTCCTATCTGTGGAGCATAAGCTTAGAAGCCGATGCCAAGCAGCATCTGCCATAGCCCAGCTTGAAAGCAAGATCCTGTAGAAACACTGCTGGGGTGTCTCATGGCCCCTTTGCATGTTCACAGTTTAAATAGTCCAGATTAGGGATGGGAATACTGAGATGACAATATCTCTCCTTCTGGCCCAATATGAATCTATATTCCCAAGACTAATAATGGCCTTGCTCCCTGTTATCTCCATGATGCAGAGCATCATTAATATTCGCGTCTGATAACAGTCCCAACAATATATCTACAGAATCTATACCAGTCAACAGAAACTGGGCTGTAGGGACATGTGTCACTGGGAGATTAAGGTATAGCTTTATTTAAAAGAGGAAAATTTTTTACTTTAATTAAACTAGTTTGTTTGTTCCCATGCAAAACTGCTTTACTGACAAATCAGGACTTCCTTGTCACTGAACTATGTATTTTCCAGTTAACAATAAATAAGGTTTAGCTCACACAAGGGTTAGGAGGAGTTATTTGTATATATCAAGGGGAAAACAGACTTTATAGGATGGGTTTACATACTTTATTTAGCATTATCATACATTAGGACCACTGAGAATGACTGTGGATACAATGCATACAATGCATTGCATACAGTGAATTAGCCTGAGAACAGATCTTAATTTTCACAGAAATTAGGTATCAGCCCATTAAATTACTGGCACTGATGTTATTTATGATATTACATATTTGCAATCATTATGAAAACAACCAGTACAATGGATGAACATTTTCAGTGATACAAGTGTGACAGATGGCATTTAAAGGTAAAATAAACAAAATGAAAGGCACCACTTATGATTCAGGAAATATTTGATCTCCAACGTTCTTGCATTCAGCAAGTTCCACGTCACTGGAAACTCAGATGAACTCAGGGGAAGTATTGTTATATATATATCCTGCCTTACCCATACATCGACAATTTGGCTAGATGGCTCTTCAGTCTAATTCAGCAAGTCATTTAGATTAATTTGCTCTTTCTTTGAGCAACACCAGCATGTATGAGTACAAGTATCTAGTCTACAGATTAACTTTAAATTTAATATTCCTGGTGCTATTTAGCCATCTCCAAATGCTAGATTGGACATCAGGAAGAATTTCTTTACCGAAAGAGTGGTTAGGCATTGGAACAGGCTGCCCAGAGAGGTGGTGGAGTCATCAACCCTGGAGGCGTTCAAAAAAGGTATAGACGTGGCACTCCAGGGCCTAGTTTAGGAGTCATGGTGGTGTTAGTTGATGGTTGGACTTGATCTTAGAGGTCTTTTCCAGTCTTAATGATTCTATGATTCTATGATTCTATGAAATGACCACTTACACCGCTGTAGGCCCACTGATATGAGTGGACATATATTTGAAAAGAACTGGGAAGAGAATGAGAGACCAAAAGGACACTATTGGAAGAATATTTTTTTTCATCATAGTATGTCTCCTTTGAGAGCTTATACGATCATTTCACTTCCCTCAAAACACACTTAGTAATAAATAGCTCACAGCATCATAGAGATATGCTGTGTAAATGCTGCAAGTTATGAGGCAAATTTACTGCATCATAAACTCACGGCCAAGTAAAGCTGTCATTTGCAAGAACAATTAAGTCATCATTCTGTTCCGTGGAGGGTATAGAGTATTCCTGAAACCTGTAAATTCACAGAAGAGGGAAGCTGGTCATATGTTCAGAATTAATATTAATATTTTATTAATATTGAATTCACTTGCAAGCTTCAAGCCCTCATATATTTTCTTTGTTTCCCAGGATTTGCAATCCAGCTTCTATTTCTTACCATGTATACTGTTAAAAGGCAGAAGAAATACAAGAGTATCCTGTGATGTTTTTTTTGTTGTCTGGGCCTAAAGTATACTCTTGAAGTCATACTAGTGAGATGTTGCTGAAAAGAGAGAACAAAGGATCAAAGAATAAGATTGTTATCTCTGAGCCATGTAAAAATCTGACATCTGGGGCTACTATAAAAATTGCTAGTGTGGCCTGAAGATTGTCCAAATGGATAGAGGATGATATTATAAAATGTTTCTGTTGCATAACATGTTTCCTCTACTCACTCATAGAAACCCACAATAGGATCTTTACAGGCTGGCTTTTTAATCTTCAGGGAGCCACAAGATAAATCTTCACAAGGCATGTTTCCTGAAACACTATAATAACTCACAGGTTTTTTGTGAATACTGTGGATGCAAGTGGTATGGAAGTGTCACCTCCTGATTATGTAGTTTCCAAGGAATGAAACATCCACAAACAGTATGTATACACTGCATCATGGCAGCACAAGTTATCATTTCCCTGAGAATCTGAGTCCTATATGACCTTGTCATTTGACCGCAACAAATATGTATGTATATCTCTTACACACAAAACTGTAGATACACGCATTGCAGCTATCTTGCCCTATAATAGGTGAAAGGACAACATTTGGGAAAGATTAAAGAATGAGGTGGAATTGGGTCATTGAATAGGAAAAAGCCTAGCTGTAATTTAAGTGATGCTTGCTCTGTCATTTTAACTTGGAACAAGAACGCAAGCCTAAATTCCCTCGTTGTCCTCACTGTCACAAAGCTGACCCACATTTCACGTTTAATTAGAAGTGAGCTAACTGGACTTCCAGGTAAGGAAAGTCAGACTAAAGCTGCAGAAACGGCTCATACCTGAGTGCTCTGCTTTTAAATAGCATAAATGCAACTTTTCTGGAGCCACTTGGTTTGTGAACTTGAGTCCAAACTCAGGCAGAGCTCCTAAGGCAGCGTGGATAAAGCCCTCACTCCCTTTGGTGCCACTGCAGAGTTCCATTAGGGTGGTGTGAAGTTACATGACGTCTGCAGCTTCTGGAAGCCAGTCTACACGGTATCCAGATCCCAGCTAGTGCTGCCAGCTCTGCTAGTCCTGGGAACTGAACCAGAGGTAGCAATGCTGGAAAATTTCAGAGAGAAAAAGCTGGTATAGCTAAGCCTCTCGAGACCATAGTTTCTGTCTGAGGAAAAGTATTATAGACCCAAAAACATACATAGCACAATTGTAAAACTAATGTGGAAAATTCCTATCTAAAATCCTATAGAAAGCGACACAAGATTCATGTTATGAACCAGATATCAGAATATACAGTATGTTTTAAACTCTCATTACTGTCGGGGGAGCCATATAAATGTACTAAAAGCCAGAACAGGTCCCTTTAAATTATTAATTGTAGTTGCCTAATAATAACTTGGTGAATAAGAAGAAAAATGGTAAAAATGTACTATTAAAAACATATTAAAACAATAAAACATGTCAAGTGCATTGTACTTCACCAAGCACTTTTCTGTATAATTTATATTTTTGTACAAGTATCTTTAAGTAAAATTACACTTTTTGCCCAATTTAGTATTTATGATATTAATTTCCAGAAAGTTTATACCTTCTGCTGAATGCTCATTTCTGAGCACCACATTGATTCTCACAGTGGAAGTAAAGAGGTCCCAGATGTTAGCTGTATCCATTGTTGACATTTCTGAGTTTTAAGAGTAAAAAGCTTGTAGGTCTGTAAATGAGCTGAACCACTGAAAGTCTTGTTACACAGGGGACAAACCATGGTGGCAATGGGATGCTGCAGCTTTTTTAATCCCAGTGGACACAGAATGTACAAAGCATGTCAGTATCTCGACTGACTGGTTTAAAAGGTTGTGTGCAACTGTACAGTAATAAATTACTTAACCTGATCTCAGGGTATGAAGCAAATTCCTAAGAGAAAGACATGCAAACCCTGCTATTTGTTCATGTACTTGAAAGCACCTTTTTTTCAATGCACTGTTATAAGGCTGTAACTCGCAGGTCTATTATAAAATAGAAGTATTTCAGGGCTTTTTCTGATCATACTAAAAGCTTCTCTATGAAACACTGTTATAATGTTGTGCAAACACAAAAACAGAAAGAGAAATTGGCTTTAAGCATAATCTATAAAATATGGCACTGTAATCCACAGCAGTAAAGATTACTGCTAGCTTTTAAAATATTTTTTGAGAATTTCACTTCCGTGCAGCTCACTAAATTCCCACTAATTATCATGCAGTTAAAAAGTGAACAAATTTTTAATGTTATTACATTCTAGGCTTTGCTGTGAAAGAAATAACACCATATATCTTGTTATGCCATTAGAATTCCTCTAACTGGAAAGGAAATCTTTTAAATTTATCTAACAAATAGTCTCCACCACTAACATATTTTCTCTTTGAATATAGAGAATTTTTTTTTTTTACATTCCTTCTCTTATTAAACTTTACTCTTTAATTTTTCATGGTTATTCTAAATGTTCTATTCAAATAAGGCAAGTCCCTTTCTTAGAGGTATGTCCTTAGTGTTTTCTAAATTTCAGATTCTATAGAAAGTAAAGAACTTTTAAAAAGCAGTTTCTGAGGGGGTGCAACTGTTTGATTTCACATAAAGCAAAAACCCAGCATACTCTATTTGCCTTGTGTTCAACTATCCTTTCACCAGTGAACAAATGTGTGATAAGGTATATTAATTGTGAAAAATAATGCTTCAACAAAGAGATATCCAGATGGTGCTATGGCACTTTGAATATTCCTAATGGAATTATACGATGTCTTTACCATTATTGTGAGGGCATTTTATCCCCTCATTTCTGCAAAAACCACTTTTGTCCCTTCATAATATTAATAACAATAAAGCATGTCTGTAAGTGAGTCCAGTAACAGCTAATTAGTAACCAGGTGAAAGGAAATTTCATTACATTTTGGCTGGACCTAACATTTGTTATCAAATGAAACATTCTAGGAAAAATGCAATTAAAAAAAGTCATAGTTCTTCATATGTTCAATATCATATACTCTGATTCAAATATAATAACCACCCATAATAGCACAGTTGCTCTGTAGAGCTGGTATGCTGGGTTAATTGCATAGTTCAAGCAACCGAAAAACAAACTCTGAGGCTTGGAGTGTATCTTCTGTATAGGAGGAGAACACTCAAACAATAAATACATTTATCCAATCCTTTATCTATTTGTTAGGCTGAGCAGGAATTCAGTTCCTTGTCCCTGACTGCCAAAGGCTTCCTCTGCGGTGACACCTCAGTGTGCACGATGGACGGTCCAGGTCTTCCCAGGTGTGCCAACTCCAGCAGAGTCCCTGAAGGTGCCACCTTCAGTGAGGCCACCGTGGATGGACCAGTGCAGTGGCCTCCTGCTGTGCTGTGGTGGGTGCCACCAAGCCTTCTCATCACGCTTACTGCTCTGGGGCAAAAAATGGGTGTTTTCTTTTCAAGGAAGAAGTGCTTCAACAAGAAGGGCATAAGAAATATATTCTAACAAGGTTTGCTTCCAGTGAAAAGAAATTCCTCAGAAATGAAGGAAATGCCCATGGCCAGTCAGGAGATAGCTGTCTGCAAGGATGACAGAAAGATATAAGGAATATGGGAGGAAGAATATAATGAAAGGAGGAAGATGGTATAATGAAATATAAGAAAAACAGAAAGAAATCAGTGTCCAGATGAGATCCTAAAAATCTGACCTCAGTAGAGATCTTCTCCATTTTCATAAACTGAGGAGATAGAACTGGGAACTACTAATTCATTGCAAGATAAAAGTTTTTAAGGTTTTAAAATATAAATTTCACATTTTAAACCCAAGCAAATAAAAAATCATTTGCAGTTTTCATATTCATAGCTTTCAGTGCTATAATTTTCAAGTTATATGTACCCTATAGTTAGATTTAGATCACATGCTTCTTTACTTGCAAGAGAAAATCTCTCTTTAGTATCTTTTTTTTTCCTTATAACTGTGTTGCTCAGCCTTTTCAGCTATGCTAGCTAAACTCATTAACACACAATTAAGGAAAGATGATTAAAAGTACAAAAGTAAAATTAGATTGCAATTTCTTATCATCCTAATCCAAAAAATATTTTTTAATACAGTATTTTTAATGTATTTAAAGTGCACCTTCAGCTGATGGATTTTACTGTTCTTGGTTTGGGATACATATATGTAATAATATATTGTATATGTAGGATACAGAATGCGTCATTTTATAGGTATTATATTTTATAGTTATTTTACTTGTATATATAAATCAGAGTAAAATCCTTCCACAAATGACTACAATGAAGCTAACAAGACTTGTATTCGCCCCATAATGCCTGTCAAGAATGTATATTATTAGTATTGTCAGTACCGGCATGTTACTTCTCAGACTTTTGTTTTTTCTTTTATTAAATTTATTGGTTGTGTGAGTATTGTACAGCTCTAGAAGTTATCTATCTCATGCAACTTAATGATTCCAACAACAAATGTAGATAAAGATATATGACAGATCTGGATGGCTGAATGAATGAGCCACGAGTAATACAAATCAAAATCAAGATTTCTCTCACATTCAAGACGATCACAGTATCAGAAGGAAAAGGACATAAACTACTTAGATGATATATTTTACTTGTCGAAAACAAAACCAGTAAATTCCTCAAGCCACATCTGTAGTGTTTGGGGAATATATAACTACTCTGGATGGGTTTCTACTCTTTAACCAAGCTATGGCATAAAACTTTGGGGGAAAAAAAGTTTAATGATTTTTTTTTTTTAATGTTGTCACCAGACCAAAGGATGATTTGGATGCTGAAATGTTTAGCTAGAACATTGGGTCACAATTCCTATTAAATCACAGAAATAGTGTGAGTAACTAGTACAAAGTCTCAAACATACACCCACAGCTGAATACAACTAAATACTCTAAGGCTGGACAGTGATAGAAAATCTAGCAAAGACATAGACCATTAAGTGACCATGAGGCCACCTGCCCTTTTTGATGAGGTTCAGGATCCATCAGTCTACAACCCAGAATTACATCCCTGTGAATTGACACTTGGCTATGCCAGCTGCACTGTGCCCTATGCAACTTCCCAACAGGTGCCACATACATGACACCCCTACACATACATGTGGCCCACTGAAATGTCTAACTTGGATTTTGCCAGCCCAGCATCCAACCTCTCTCCATTATACAAACCTTGGCCGTGTCGACATGAATGACCTTAATCTACTCTCAAGTGCATGAAGGTTCATCAGAAGGCACGTGTCCACAAGTTAACACCTTGAACTCAATTAATACCTCTTCTAGGAATATCACAACAAACAAGATCAGAAACTCAGCACATCACACAGTGATGAGTGGACATTGGAAGTGTCTCTTGACTGTACTTTGTGCATCTGAAAGGTAAATAGCTGGCTGTTTCACAGGCAGTGAATTAAGCTGCCTGTAATTGTACTCCCTATCTGCCTTTTCCCTATTTCCCTTCTTTCTAGAGTTGGGGCCAGATAGTCGGTGAATTAAACTGCAAAACACACTACTCCCTGACCCCAGGGTTAGACCTATCATAAGCAGTGACTGGAAATGGCTGCAAATAGTACTTGTCATGCCCTCACTTTCCATTGGAAATCGAGTAATGACACAGGCAGAGAGTGGAAGCCCTTGCAAAGGTCACAGATTTACATTGGCTGAATCAATTTCTTACAACAGCGTTGCAGAAGCTGTGGAGGAGTTTTTTTCCTAAGACTTCATTGGTTTTAACATATTTTGTATGTTTGTTGTCTCCTTTTGAAAAAAAAGAGAAGAACAGCATAAAGGATGCTAGACAGCAATTTGTGTCATTGGAAAACTGTAAATCCAAGGTCCTTTGTTGGGGCTTCCACTGCTCAATATATAAAATCCAATGTCCGTTCAAACCCTGAATGAAAGCAGAAGTACTGCTTCAGTTCTAAAAGAACAGAGACTAAGCTCACAATGGCAAAAAGCAATATCAGCAGAAGAATGTAATTTCTAAGGGAAATAGTGACTATCAAGCAAGTGAGCATCCTCACTCAATATCAGAAGGCTATTAATTTGTGTTCAGGCCACCACAACTTTTCAAAATATGCAAATGGTAGCCCCTTCAGCTAGGGGGACAACTTTGTTCTCTTTGCAAACATCTTCGCATTCCACTGAAATTTGCAGGAGAGCCAGGAGCTTGATTCATGTGGGTTCCAGTTAGCTTTAATCTGCCTGCGGCTTGTACTGTTCAAATATTTGGATGAATAAAATTCATAACTTGAATCCACTATCAATTAAATTAAAATATAGATATAGATACAAGAACATAAGACAGAAGCACACAGAGGATAACAATATATATGTTAAGTATTACTACCATGACAAAACCAAATAATATGCTTGGTAGCATTAACAGAAATTATCTTTCTCTCAGAAATTCAGCCTTTCTATATATACTAGCACAATGTGTTTTCTATGGTAGAGTTTGAACTAATCATCACTTTTTTAGGATATCAGGATGAAATGATTGCTGGGAAGAGTAATCATCAAGGTAAAGTTAAAAATATCATAAATTAAAGGCAAAATTGTATGTTTTAACAGAAATTACCTATGTCAACCATTTTTTTTGAAAAGTCATGGAAAATACATCTTGTTACCATTTTACATGCAGATTACAGTGACTAATTGAAAACCATTCCATGAGAAAGATTTCACTGTTTTTTTCAAAAGCTTTTGTTGTTTTTTTTCTCTCCGCTTGTCCAGGATTATTCTCCAACTGAAAGGCTCCACAGAAAGGACCTTTCCTATTAAGGATCGCACTTAAGAACACATTTAACTTTCACTGAAGTTAATGGGATTTAAGGATGTGTTAAAGTGCTTTTCTGAACTACAGCCAAAATTTGAAAGCAAAGCTGTGAAGTTCCTGTTTTTCAGTAACTGCATGTGTTCAGGCCTTAATTTCACAGTCATATTATCTTAATTTCTCCAGGAAAGCTGAATGTCAGTATTCCTCTGGTGACTGAGTACCTGGATGGGCAGAATTTCTGAGTAGGTTTTTAAAGGTATTTAGGAACACAAACCAGCAGCCAGTGATGTTTCCACTGACTGTGAAGTAAGAACTGAGGTACTAATCTGCATCTTTAAGTGCCAAAGTACTTTTGAAAATCTGCCTAGTGGCACCTAAGATCTTAGGCCAAAACCTTTAAATTCTGATATAATCAAAAAGAAACAGTGAAAGTTTTGTACCCCAAAACTGCACAAGAATCTTTGCCTTTTGGGGGGATTGCAACTTTCTCAGCTGTTTCTTCTCTATCTTGTCACCACAGTTTTGCTTACAATGTCCGTCCTGGTTCCTGGAAAGGTCTTCTGATGAGAAGCACAGGTAGAGTTTCCCCAGGCTACTTGTCAATGGGATTCCTGTAATGCACTAAGGTGTCTTACAGTTCTCTTAACTGATGATCTTACTCTAACTTACATACACTGCGGCGGCTGGGGGTAAGGGAGTGGGTCAGAATCCTGAAATTTTGGCCTCAGACACTTCTACTCTACGCCAAGTCATTTAATTTGTCTTGACCCTCTGTACTCTTTCTGCAAAATAGATTATATGTTGGTCAACCCCACGGAAGAATTAAATCCTTGTACTTTAATAGTGCTCAGATATTATGTCAATGGGTGTAGGCGGAAACATTTAACGTTGCACACCAGCCCATGAAAGTAACAAGACTACATACACTTTTCCTTATTGTATTGTTTCTTGACCCTATGACAGATTCCATGACCCCCTGTCTGTTGCCTTCTTCTGTCATAGAGAAATACTGCAGTCATTTTCACAGAAATCAGTGAAAATTTGTTTTATTAAAATTCCTAGTAAATACTTTCATTATTATATTTGTAGCAGGATTTGGCTCCCCATTAACTCCTAGAGCAGGGCTGGAAAGCTTCAGTTGGAAGGAAACAGCCATACTTAAAAGAATAAGAACAGTGCCTCAAAAATTAATTTCACTTTAGGATGGGATTCATCTGTTTCTATGAAGACTCCAATAATGTCTTCCCTAGCTGTGTTAGTTGCCCAAGTTGCTTTTAAAATCAATGGTGATCTAGTCAATACGATTAGTGAAGTCCTTGATATAATGCATCTCATCCTGAAACGCATCTAAAATAGGGTAGATCAGCTCCAACAACACATTGTCCATGGACATCACCGTGGTTCAAGTATGCACATTTATCCTTAGAAGGACTGGCATCCCCAAATTTTATTTTACCTTTGAAGGCTGCTGCTTCTATTTTAGACTTGAAGACACACATTTTTTCCTGGAAGTTAGTCTACTTTTTCTAACAGTTTTAGTTTATTTGATAAAAGATATTGACTAAACCTACAAACCTTCCTTTGCATATGCTCTTTGACTGTCATGCCTATAGCAATGCTACCAATATTTCTCTCTCAATTAATTATAAAGGGACTTTAAGGTGATTAGGTTAGCTAAAAAAAATATGGATGTTCAAAGATAAATGAGATGAATCTCATCTTTGGTCTCCCTACAAAATCCCCTGAATCTAAAGTAGAAAATATCATATAAAATAGAATTCTGTGTACAGGTGCCATGATCCTGCCCCTTCACAGAGGCCCTGCAAGCTTCTTGCATCCCTATGTGACTTCACGCTGCCCTCCAATGCCTATCTGTGCCACAATGAGTTTTGTTTCACTTCTCAAACAGGCACTTAAAGGAGACAGCAAAGTAACCTTGCTTTTCCACTTTCACACAGTTAGGGTGTTCTGTGCTTGATTCTCAGCCATGCACTGGCAACTGAAACAGTTCAAGGAAGAAGTTTCAGAAAAACATAAGTATTTTAAAGAATGATTTTTAAAAGAATTCTACTGGAAAATTAATTATGGAATACAGCAAATGAAAGAAAATCATGTAACAAATATCTCATGAGGGAAATACGTGTAGCTGAATTTTATAAAAAATAACAAAAAAGAACATTAATGAATTCTTCATAAGTTTTAAAATGTTCAGTAGCACTAGTGGATGGAAAGACTACTAGGCAAGACTAAATATTGCTCAAGCTTTAGCTGTTCAATCGCAAAGAAACAGAAGCCTTTAGTAGGCACCTCAGTACAAACATGAGTTCAATGTCAGAGGGACATTGCAGGAGGTCAAAGCCCTTCTTTTTATATGTAATTACGAAAATAAAGATATTTGTATGGCAACTGGAAGTACTTAATTTGTCATACTGTCTTTGGCAAGTGAAATCTAACTTTTAGCCTGCTATTTACATCCTGGAGTTACCAGAAGCAGTCTGATCTCACTCTGCAGTTCGTTCCAGCTGTGGAAGTGAGACGTTTGTTGCTTGTACAGACCCTTGTCTATCACTATTTCTCTTGATTCTTCCCCCCCTTTTTGGGGAAGATGAATCAAGATTCTTTTGGGTCTAATCTAGTCTAGAAGCCTTAAACTTACAAAGCCTAAAACTCTCTAAGTCTTAACTTCCCAGGCATTTGGGTTATAGTAGATGGGGTTACATCAGACTGGAGGCCANGGAACAAGAGGCTGGAGAGCAGCCCCGCAGAGAAGGATCGGGGGGTTCTGGTCGATGGCAAATTGAACATGAGCCAACAGTGTGCCCCGGCAGCCAAGAGGGCCAACCGTGTCCTGGGGTGCATCACACACTGCATTGCTAGCCAGTCGAGGGAGGTGATTGTCCCACTCTACTCTGCACTGCTATGGCCTCACCTTGAGTACTGTGTGCGGTTTTGGGCGCCACAGTATATTAAGGCTATGAAGCCACTAGAGAGTGTCCAGAGGAGAGCCACGAAGATGGTGAAGGGTTTAGAGGGGAATGCCATATGAGGAGCGGCTGAAGTCACTTGGTCTGTTCAGCCTGGAGAAGAGGAGACTGAGGGGAGACCTCATCGCGGTCTACAGCTTCCTCACAAGGGGAAGAGGAGGGGCAGGTGCCGATCTCTTCTCCCTGGTGACCAGTGACAGGACCCGAGGGAATGGCAGCAAGATATGCCAGGGGAGGTTTGGGTTGGACATTAGGAAAAGGTTCTTCACCCAGAGGGTGGTGGAGCACTGCAACAGGCTCCCCAGGGAGGTAGTCACAGCACCAATCTTGACAATATTCAAGAAACATTTGGACAATTCCCTCAGACACATGGTGTGAATTTTGGGGTTGTCCTATGCAGGGTCAGGAGTTGGACTCGATGATCCTTGTGGGTCCCTTCCAACTCAGGACATTCTATGATTCTATGATTTCCAGGTCTGTTGGAAGGCCTGTAAGAGCCATGTTGTGACTAGCATTGAGAGCTAGTCTCTTTGTTCAATCTGACATGAAGATATTAGGCTGGCCACAGCCCAAGACTGATTTCCTCAGGTGGAAGGGAGAAGGTGAGAGAGGAGATAGAGGGAATAAGGGATAGTGTGTTGCCCCAGAGAGCCCTCTCAGTCCTCGGAGGAGTAGGGTGGTAGCAGAGGTCTGTAAAGCTGAGATCCATCCATCCAAACATAGAGGACTTGATGGCCAGTGTACCAGCATCAAAGAACAGTGGTCTCCTGAGTAATGCCAAGTAAAGTGTGGCTGGCAACGTCAGCTAAGACCCAGTAGAGAGACCATGCTGATAGGGTAAAAAGCCGTACGTGCAGGAGGGGATGACTCAGCTGCAGGGTACGTGCTGAATGATGTGCGTTACAGGCCATCTTCAGAACAAGCACCCTAGACACTTTTGGTACACTCTGTGTGTCAGACTACAGTTGTGTTTGGCAGTTTTCTGCCTTCCCCCTATTGTTCCATATTTTCAATCCTTGCATTGGTTCAGAGACAGAGGTTCTGCAAGAATTTCAGCTGTTTGGCTGAATTTTTAGTAACAATACTCCGTTTCTATTTCTGTTGGAGTTCTAGCCAGATTTACCTACTTCCCTGCACTGCCTATAGCCAAGATCTGCTTTCTGTCATTTGAGGACTTACCCAAATAAGTAACTCATTTTTATTGTATTTACTTCTTACTCATGTCACACCTGTGAATTATTCCAAACTTCAGAAAAGATTGGGGAAAACTGGGAATGCAGAACTAGCCCACAACAGTATCTTTCACTTTTCTAACAGGAACTGATAGTTTACTTTGCTTACTTATTTTTACATTTATTTTTTATTCTTTTCACGTGAAGATATGTTGAACATTGGTCCTCAGCAGAAACTTATTAGTATGAAATGAGCTATGATGTAGCAAAATAAAACAAAATGGGAATCCCATTATGTTCAATTAAAGGTTTTCTAGTGTCTGTCTGTATTGCAGGAGGATTGAAAAAATGACATGGAAGTTGCTTCAAGATCTAGTTGCATTTTTATTTTGCTAAATGGAACATATCATGACAAACAGAGAAACAAAATATGATTTTAAAGCATACTATTTATACAGACATACTTATATCTATATACATATATACAATATAATACAATATGTATAATATACACATTAAGCCAGAACATTCATTGACAGTAATGGGATGGACCAAAGTTTTACATTTGGGAGGCAGTGCAACAACCTTTCTTTTAAAAATTAAGTGTAAGTATTGTGCTATCAGGCACAATTTTAAATTCCCTTTTACCCCGCATAAATATTTTTTTCCTTTTCCCACATTATCAGCACTGTGTAAAAATAGCACACACATTTTGCATGAACATTTAAAGGTACTTTTATTTCTCAGAAAAATATTAGTATTAAACCCTTTACATTGTATTTGGAGAATTTGTGACCTTACAAAACATTTATTCTCACATAATGAAAAAACAGAGGATTTCTTTGAGACCTCTACACTCTTGGCAGCAGTATCGTTTTGGATACTTCTCTCAAAGATACTAAACAAACAAATTTATATTCTTTGTTTGAAAGATACAATTTGCTGCATGTGGCATCTTGTCATGGAGAGGATGCAGCACATTGCATATTTGGTATCTAAAATGGCAGATTGGCATTGTGGTAAACGGGGGCCTGAATGCAATAGCTTATTTGTAAAGATACTTAAAGATTTGTAAAGGTGTTTGTAAAATACTGCAATGACTAAGTTTAAAGTCTAAAAGTAGATATGAGAAATTAATGGAAATTAGTGGCCTTGAACTCTGGTGTATCTTTCGACATTTCTTTTCTATATGCGTCATTACTAAAAGGGGCATTCTTTTATTTCATTGTAAAATTTTATTTGTACTGTAGAATGAATCAGTCACAGATCTGGTTCACTAAGGCAAATTCTGTATTAACACAGACACCCTGTCTGAAAGCACTTAATATCTACCATGTCTTATTTAGATCATAACAGGTAGAGGAGCATAAGAAGGCAGTATTATTATACCAGATTTATATACGACTGTCTCAGCACCTTATTTGCTAGCCTACTGTCAAGTTTCTTTAAACCATTAGAGGAGATGAGTGTTTCAGAGTGTTGAATTAACTATTTCAAGAATGATACAGGTGACCAGCATCTCACCTGGATGAAGCTTTAAGTAATGCAATACCTGGAGTAAGTTAGATTATCAACTGCTGAGCCAAGACACACTACTAATCAACTCTCCTTCCTCTGCTGTGTTATTTTCCACCAGTGAAGCTCCCACACAATCTCACATATGCTAATACATTCATCAGTCTTGATTGAAAGAGAGTTCATGTGCCACCAGCTCTTTTTGAAGAGTGCAGCTGGTCTTCCTGCATTCGTGTGGGCCTAAACCAAGCCTGCTCTTGCTATTTCCGATAAATATTTATATAGTAACGTAAATTTACAGGGAACATTACAAACAGATCAAACATGTTCTTTGCCACAAAAAACTTAAAACAATATATATGTGTTCCCATTGGAAAAATAATTATTAAATGATTGCAAGAAACAGTACAATATGCAAACAGCTTATTTTTTAATGACAAATTGGTTATTAAAAGATTCATAAACTTACAAAAGAACTGATATGATACTTGTTTAGGGATACGTGACTACTGCTTAGACCCTGTAGGCTGCCAGGTTCTAGATCAAGCTACTAATTTAAATGGAAATAGCATCCTTCTTTCACCAAAGTGTATTCTTTGAAAACTCAGTAAGCCTGACTGGAGTCAGGACTCCTCTTAATTCTGAAGAGACCTAGCTTTTCAACTAGCAAGAAATTATCTGTAATCATGAAATGGTAAGAAAGATTCTATTACAATGCAGGCATATATTCCCTTTCTATTTCTTTTTTCTGACTGAACATTCTTACAGAACCTCTGAGCATCTTGAAACTGCATTTGTTGCAGAAAGCAACAACAGGCTATGCAGAAGCACTCTTTGGTAGTGAAACTCTGAAACAGTTTCTAGTTAGACAGTTAATAATATGTTTTACTGAGTGAGAAAGAGAAAGATCAAGAGATTTGTATAATGAGGAATTTGCTCAGAACTATCAACATAGTTTTCAAAGGAGTTCTTGTTGATGAAAAAAACTGGATAGGTTCTTGGTTTCCTTCCTACCTCCCAGGAATTCATCATATTGAAAGTTACTTGTCTGAATTATTCAGGTGACTGCCTTTTAAATGAGTCAACAGGAGAAGTGAAAGATAAAAACACAGAGTTCCTTTACAATAAGTTGCTTTTTTTCTGACTATCATCTTTTTCGTCTTTTTTTTCATCCCTTCTCAAAAAGTCAAAGTAAATATAGTTCCAAGCAAAATTCATGTTTGTAGAAATGAATGGAGACAATGGAGCTATGATGGTTTCTGCTACCTAGTACTCTAGTTTCAAGTGCTCTGTTACTCTCAGAAATATTAGACTTTCTTGGACAGCAAACATAAAATAATACATTTCTTATTCTCCTGTGTGACCCAACACCATTCCCCATCTAAGCAAAATTAGGATTGGACTAGGAAGTGAGTCAGGGCTACTGTTTGCAACATAAAGAGCTGAGGAATAAACACAACCAGATCTCTTCCCACCCCCTGCCATATAGCTACTGATGAATGTATGCATGAATTTGCAGGAAAAGAGTGTCCTGCTGTTACCAGATACCAAAGCTGATTTACACCACATGCAAAGGCAGACCCAGGAAATGAATTACGAATATCAAAAATGCAGTTGTTACCTTTGATCTCCCTTGGGAAACTCTCATTTCTCATTGTCTCCAGTAATCGCAGAAAATAGATTTTTTTCCCCCACATAAGCAATTTGTGTTCTCATTATTTCCATGAACTGAACAATAACAACAAAAAATCACTCTGTAAAAATGATCTGGTAAAGTTCTGCATCAGGACCAGGAAGGTTGTTATGCCACCATCAGTTAGTGGGCTTCTGGAAAAGGCTTATTTTGTAAAGAGCAATTTGATCCCCAGTGCCGGTGACAGCCAGACCAGTGTCTTTATGAGGCTGAGACTGACTAAGGGCTTAGATTGCTCCTTAAATTTCCTCAGAAGAAACTTAGTAGATTTTATCCTTTTTTTCTTTGATTATTTTTTTACATATTCCTAAAAGATTTATGGCCTATTTTTTCTCCACAGGAATTCAGATTTCCCTGAAATTTTGTCTCTGGTGGAAGATACAGTGATAGCATGTAAAAAGCAAGGGTCAAAAAGCAGAGGACACCTGAATAACTTCAGTATTGGAGAGCAGCCATGGCCTGCCTGCCCTGGTAGTGATAGTGCAGCCTTGCAAATTCTGTGGTGAGTGTGCAGAAATTTAATCTTTCCCGAACAGAATTTATTAAGATTATAAACCATTTATCTGTTTCATGTATTAGAAATTCTTATGCAATATGCAAAAAGAAGAAGAAAAAAAGAAGCTGAAACTGGAGAAAGAAATTTATGTATGGTTCAGGGGATTTTAATACTGATTAACTTAGGCTATGGATAGCTCAAAATGATACAAAAACTAGGAAACAAAGCTACCCACTATTTTAAAACTGTCCATAAGTATCCAGGGAGCTGGAGAGTTATCAAAATTATCTCTGAGGGTAAAATAAAATTATATAAATAAATGTGAAGGGAGGGGTAGCCATGAAAACATAAAGACTTTGGATTTTCTGTATATTTGTGATGCACTGAATTTCACTTAGAATTAAAGATTTATACAGTAAGTCATGCAGCAGCAGTAAAATCATTATGTAAATGTCATTTCCGTCTTCATGACAAGGGTCTTCTTTAATATGCATGCTCATTTGAGTGCTCATTTGGGCATAACGTATACTTACCTGTAGAGTTGTTCGACTTTTTTTCCCAGGTATTCTATTGACTGTTGTTAGGTGGTTTGTTTGGTTTGTTTAAGGAAAGGAATCACCTAAGAATAGAAGCCAACATACAAATTCTTCAGAACTCCTTGGTGAAAATGAGCAATGCTGGTTTTTAAAATACAAATAATGTACGCAGATTGCCATGGCCCTGAGGACACTGCCAGCCCTTACCAGTCCCAGGGCTCCCTGACACTAATAAAAAGGAAGTATTATCTATTTAGTGGAGCTATACATTTAAATGTGCTCTTAAATTTTACTAATAAAAAAAGATTTGCATGTTCTTCAATTTTTCTTTGAAGCAGCTGTGAGCTTCTCAACTGCACTCCAGGAATTTATGAAGAAAATAATCGTATGCTATAAAGAAATCACTTTGGTTAAAAGGATCACAGGTCACAGGAGAGCACCTGAAGAGCAGCACAAAGGAATT
>WAAD01027318.1:68584-97204 GCA_013389945.1 Fregata magnificens | reverse complement strand
CTTAATCCCGAATGAGCTCTTATTTTCATTTCCATCCAGGGAGAATGGTAATACAGCCAAGGTAGCATTCATAGCTGACATGGATGGACACACTGTGTATGACATTCTTGGTACAAACACACCTCCGTAGGCAGTACCTACCTTGTCTGAGTTGAAACAAACAAACAAAAAGTTAATGAGCAAAGGTTTTTTAAATTATTGAAGCATTTATTGTATGCCAAAATTGGTACATTAACATACTTTTATTAACTGGCGGTGGGATGAAAGCTGCTTGGGGAGAGGAGTAATTTGCCCCTGAAATAGCATTTAAATATTCAGACAGCAAATATTTTCNAAAGATTTTCATGGGAGCTGTGTGCATAAAGCAATAGTAAAAACATAAGTCACAAACCTTGGTGGATGATTGTTAAATGATCAAATATACTGTCTCGATTCATTCTTCAGCACCACATGTGAGCAAACTCATTTCAGGATTGTAGCTCTGCAGTTGTGTCAGTCTTCCTACATTTCCTATTTGCCATCATATTATTTGGCTCAAAGTGTAAAAGATAGCTCAGTGGCTTGGATTTTGCTTGTCTCTAATGTACTTTGTCAACCTCAGGAGCAAAAGAGTTAGCCAAATCCAGAGCAGTGCTTATTTTTCTTAAAGTATGTGACTTTACTCACTGTTAATCCCCATTCTACAGAAAACCGTTGAAACTAGTACAATATTCACATGCGCTTTAATTCTATCGAAACCCCATAGCAAGATACGGAAGAGTTTTGGCATAAGGGTTATTGCTTCACTGGTGTTTGTCCTCAGATATATGTTTTTTTACAATCTTATATTTGCAGCAATTTGGTATTTTGCTGACCTCTGCATGAATTAAAAAAACCTGCAAAACTCAAACTTTTATGCTGCATTCTCAAGCCCCAGTGGTTTTCTTAATACACATGGTATTGGCAGAGTATAAAGTGTGACATAAATGATTTGAATTCATTTTGCTGTGTATCCACCTCAAATTGTAATGATGCTTTTTCTGCTCCACCTATAGCTTCCTGCAGATTTCACAAAGCTGCACCTTACTGACAGTCTCCACCCACAGGTGACCCACGTTTCATCTAGTCACTCAGGATGTAGCATCACTAGTGATTCAGGAAGCAGCAGCCTTTCTGATATCTACCAGGTAAGACTGGAATGGATGCTGATGGGAGGTGCAACTGCCAACAGTTTTGACGTTAATAGCTGAACACCTGTGCTATTGCGTGTTGTCAGTTTTTGTCTGAAGCAGCACTCGATAGATTTCAAAAAACGAATTTTTGTTTGAATCGTAATAATTTCAGGGTTTTATCTGCCACATACTAGAGCTGATGTTTGTGAGAACTCAGCGAGTAATCTGCAGCACAGCGACATGAGGTGTGTTGCCTTAGTTTGTCAGGATCTGAGTCAGCAATGTAGAGGGGTAGTGTTTGGCAACATTTCAGGATTGTGCTTCATTCATTTTGTTTGTAATTTGCGATTTTGGGGGAGGAAATGTTCCTGAACTTCAGCATGGAGAGCCAGTGTGACCTCTCCAGCAGCAGTCCCTGGTGGGACCTAGGAAGTAAAGGGGTTTTGTTCCTGACTCTAGCACTTCACCTTGTCTTTCTGTCTGTCCGATTTGCCATGCATAAAACAACAGCTCTGACGTTTAGTGTTAGAAGACTAGGCTTCAAGATGTGCTGACGAAAAGTGCACGTGAGATGGGCATTATGATTAAAAGCTGGATCAGAATTTCAAAACTGTAGATTTAGGACCTTGTAATGTGAGGGATTTTTCTTCTTCTGGGTGCTGTATTTTACAGTTCTTAGAGGTATTGGCTTCAAAATCTAGAACATATTCAGTGGTAGGGAGAAAGAAATATGCAGTGAGCAGCCTGTGCTGGCCTGACTTGAGGGGCATGTTCCAGTTTTCCCATCCTGTAGAGACCTGGTGGCAGCATCTTGGTAGTGCTTTCTCTTCCGGCTGTCCTGGGAAAGAACGAGAAGTTGAACTGGTGAGACTTTTTAAGTTGTTATACTTCTGGGCGTGCTTCTTGTCATAAAGGATCTATGCTCTTCGTTTGGAACAGCTTGAGTTTGGAGAGATTTACTGTGAAACTGCTCCAGAGGGTCCCTAGAACACTTTGGGGTGTGCGTCCTTCCTCTAAATAAAAATCAGAAAAAAATCTGAAATAAAAGGTCTAGATCCTTCATTTGATTTTTACAGTTCTTGCAGTGTCAAAGAGGAGGATTTGTCCTTCTGATAAGAAACTATATCAATTTGTGATTCTGAAAAAAAAATGAATCAAATCTAATTAAAAGGTTGTTCTATCAAAACAATTGTAAAATATTTAATGAGACCAGTTCTATGTGAAGTACTGTTTACTAGAAGAGGAATAATGTTTGTTTGGGATGCCTTTAAAAATGTGTATGCAGCCATTTAAACAATGGGAAAAGCATCATCTGTACAAATACATACAAGTTCAGTTGTGAGCATAGTTGTAGCATGTAGTCTGCTGGAGGTGAATAAGCTTGTAGGCTTTTCTGTGGGAGAAGATAGGCTATAAAAAGGTCCCAGTTCAATTTAGATAATAATTGCAATAATGCAAACGTTTATTTTTGTGAAAAATGTCAAACTGACTGAACACTTCAGGGATAGCATATGCCAGTCAAGTATGTTTGTCAGAATTTCTTCTGAGAAAGGATTACTTTGAGACAGGATTTAGGTTTATACTGTGAGGGTGAAGAAGATATAAAATCATCTTTGTTCTTCAAGTCTTCTATAGGTTTTCATACCTTTCATTCCAAAGATTTTACATTTTAACATAAAAATAACAAGTACCTCTAGAGACACAGTTGTAGGTGGCTTTTAGTTACAGTTGTACAGTTACTCTCTAGATAAGTTGGAAGTCAATTTTTGCAGAGTTTCAGCAAAACTTTTATAACTGTGAAAAGGATCACTGAATTTCTGGGAAACAAAAAAAATACTGTACAGAAGCTTCAGAGAAGTACATCTTTCTGTAGTCACCAGCCTGGTGTATGACTCCCATATTAAGTTTTTGTTTGCAATAATGGAATCAACGGGATGGTTGGTGTTTGAAGAGAGTTAATGGTTTTGTGAAGTATTTACATGGGGAACATTTACTTTTTAAATACTCTTTTCAATTTAATTTAAAAAAATAATTGAGGATACCATTTCATTCTTGGTGATCTTAAAAAAATATTATCTGGTTTCTTAAGTAAATCTACAGTTAGTACCTCATTTAAAGACGTCTTGGCACAGATTTATTGAGAACTATGTAATTGTACAATGTCACAGTAATTATTAAAATGACCTATGTCTTTATCAACATCGAGAAATAGGAGCATGTATTGTGGAATGTAGCCCCATGTTTTTGTGTTAATACACCTACTTGAAGAAACATTTATTAAAAAAATGAATTGATAAGTTCAGGTGAGGAAACTGATAAAGTTCTTAAATTATCGCATTTAACTTTATGGTACCAAGTATTGTTTGATGTAATGATTTCTTATATTGTCATTCTCTTACCTCAATTTCAGTTGTAAAGGAATGTAATTCAGCAAGGTTAAGTTAGGTTAAAGTACTGCCAAAAAAAAAGCCACAACAAAATAAAATGGCTATAACTTCAGTTCTCTAGGGTCAAGTCAAGGATTAAATAAACAGAAATACTTTTTGAAGCTGAGATTGGATCAGTCATTCTCTCTCAATTATTTGCCTTTTAGTTCTCTCCCAAGTGTTTATTCAAAAACAGTAAACTATAACCAAATCATCTACAGGGGTTTTTTTAACTTCAATTTTAATAGGTCTTAGGCAAAGTTCAGTATCATTGTTCCTCTGATTCTGCTGTTTTGTATATAATGTCATTTTTTTCTGTTCAGTAGAATGGACTTTTGTTCATTATGCCTAAGTAGAAAGGAATGGTTTAGAAAGATAACCACCTTATCTTTCAATTGAAAAACAAAAGAAATGTTTTCTTTTTTTCAATTATTCTATTAATGAGATCTTTACTGTTATAATCTGAGTTAATGATGTGTCAAGTTTTGCATCCTAGTAAGTTTTAGTTCTGTAGCCTTAAGAGCAGCTGTTTGCAGTGAAAATACATTCATGGCCTTTTAAGATTTTTTTGAATAAATCATGAAGCTGAATCTTCAGATGCTTTCACCATTGAGCTGAGAACATTTCCTTTAAATATTAATGCTGTAACTAAATTTGTTTGTCAAATGTTGCACATGAAAGAACTTCTTTTAGGATAAGAAGTACTTACCAAAATAAAATAAATAATCCTTTGTGTTTACCCCACCCAAGTCTCAAAAATATTTCAGGTGCCAATCAGTAAGGTCCTTAAATGTTGTTACTTTTATTTTAGGAAATAAGTTCATAAACTGACTAACTCTGTAATGTGACTGGAGAGGAAGGGGATGCTGAATGTTAATAGATTGTGTGCCGGCTTGTATTTGCCAAGAACAATACTTGTGTTGATTTGGCAAAGCAATCTTTCACTGCTGTTTCTCATGTTTGGCTGCTCACTCCTGCTTCTCATGCTTAGTTAATGCTTCCTGTATGGAAGCATATACCTGTTCCTATATGCTCCTAAATGCTTCCTATACCTGTCACATATATTACCAGATGATGAGCCTGGTTTGAGAGCGAGGATATTTAAGCCCGTGAACGCGTGTTATTCCCCCTCCCTGTTTTGGGAAGGGGTTGCTGTGTTGGCTCAGCTCTTTCCTTTGCCAGCCTTTCTTTGCTTTATCCTGTCCTCAGCCCGGTGGTTTCCTGCTGGCCCTACGTGCCCTCTGGTGTCTGCCCACATACTCCCGGCAGTACAGGAAACTGGGAACATCCTTTCCGAGACCCTCCCAGGATGTGTGTATTGCTTGGAAATTTTCAAGATGTCAACTTTGTTTTCTCACGAGTCTGATACTCTTAGAAGAAAGGTGCACCTTCCAGAAAGTTTTCCTGAGAGCACCCAAACCTTTCTCTCTCAAACCAGAGAGTCCATGCAGCCTGCCCCTAAGTCACTGTATGCAAAATAGCGACGTTTTACCTTAAGATTGTCAGTCTTTCTGACTGTATCAGCCTCTGCAGTGCAGGGCTCTGGGTAATGCAAGGACGTCTGAAACGGCTCAGGTAAACTAGGCCCTACTGAACTCCCCTCCGCAGTTTCGGCTAAGTCCTGTGCAGTACCTTATCACTTTTGGTGAGTTTGGGTCCTCTACTCTATTCTGCAGTTAATAGCCCAGGAGTAACTTTCAGAGTCCTTGTTCTGTAGGCCTGTGATCTCAGCAAACGTTGCTCCATTTTGAAAAAAATGGCAATTAGTTGGGGATAGGGGAGGACGCCGTTCCTGGTGTGCGTTGTCTGGATTATTACATTTTTCCATCTCTAGGGAGAAGTAGTGCTCAGGCTGACTCCTGTGACAGATGTGGGCTACTGTGCTGTAAATTTTGTAGTAGGTAATGAAAGAATAAATATGAAGAGAGAGCAGTAAAAGTCTTAGACTGAAGGAGTTCTAAGGTATTTCATGGCCATTTGCTCTCACGTTAGTAGAGTATGAAAAAATAATTTTACTACCTTAGATTTATGTATGATTTGTGTGCATGTAATAGTTATAATTGATTGTTATGTATATGATAATTCTTTAACAAACATACATATTATAATTACATGGATTGAATTTCATAGCAATTTATTTGTATTGTAAACTTTTGTCCAGGGAGTTGAAACCTAATGTGAAACAAAACCCCAGCCATGTTTTCTCTCTGTGGAAAAGCTGGATCCAATGTGCCTATATAATGACAAGAGGAAATCTTTCAAGCTAGTGGAACTTTTGGCAGTGATTTCACAAAAGGTGTTCTTGGTGTTTTGTATCAGTATCGGCTTATAAATTATGAAGTAAAAATTGAATGTTTTCACTAATAAACATTCTTAATTTAATTTTTTTAGTTTATTTTTTAGCCCTTAAATGACAAAGATCGAAAAATAAGGTGGGGATGGTGTTTTTGAGCTGAGCTTGACTGCTTTCTTTCTTAGCTTCATGGACTTGGAAGGACTGTAGCAGACAACGAACGTATTTCTGGTTTGCACAACAAGTGTCTTCTATGCCTTTTTCATTTTTAATTTTTTTCCAGTATTTTTCTCTTGCATGTTCGGAGATTTTGGATTGTCAATTTAGGTGGTGACATTAGTCACAAAGTGGATTTATTATTCAAAATGGTGCGGTTTTTTTTTTCTTAGTGTTTCCTAAAGAGAGTAGTTAAAATAAAAATTAAAAAAAGTTTAGGCTAAAATATTCTGTTTAAAATACTAAGAAATCAGTAGTTAATGTGGTTAATTTTAAGGGTTTTCTAGGTTTTTTTTCTTTATGTTGTTAACGTCAGCTGGAAGCTTTTTCCCCAAACCAGTGTAGAAAACAAAACCACCTAAAACAGACAGTCATCTTGTAAGCAGTTCTCCAAGTCTTCCCACTTTCTTTTCCGTAGTAAAGCTGGTATGTGTGTGCAGGCACATGCGATGAAGCAGTTACAATACGGGAGAGCTGCTTGATTGTAAAGGTATAGATCTGTTGGATAAGCCAACATCCCTCTTGGCCTCTTCTGATCTTTTTCTCAACAGATATCCAAAAATTGGTTGGAGAAGGAAATGAGGCAATAAAGGAGGTCATTTTCTTTAGCTGTTCATGCAGTCCATCACCTCTCTCATTATGTTCATGTTCATGATGCCTCCAAAAAATGAAAGACCAGTAGAGTTGTGCTTAATCAGTTTCCTCTCATACCAGTCTAAAGGGACCAACAGAGTCTTCCATTTCCCCAGTCTGCCCCGTTTGACCTAAGGGGAATGAATGATAGTGCACTTCCCCCCTGTCCGCCCCGCGCCCCCACCCCCCCCAAGAATCAGTCAAAGAACCAAAGGCTAAGTGAGCAAACTTACACAAGGCTCCTTTACTTTCCATCTTTTCCTGGTTATTTCATGGTATTTGTTTAATTAGCTTCTATTACTCAAATCTAGAAGTGACTTTGGTCTTGGAGATCCTTAGCAGTTGGAACAACCATTTTTGTATTACTACAATATTAGCCTTTATAGCCACTGCTTAAAGTTGGGCAGGTCTCCTTAGGTACCAAATGTGAAATAACTCTTCACCTCAGGCTTGAAAATGTCTGTCTTAAGTCTCCTGACTTTCTTGTTGGTGATATGACAAATAAAATATTAGGCTGTCATTATGTGATTCCTTTGAAGCTTCAGCAAATTTTTCATGCCATCTTTACAACTGTGAAGAAAATTTTCATTGCATCTGGTGTTCAGGCTTTGGGGAGACATTTTGTACTTTACGCTGTAACTAGCATTTTTCTTACGTGCAATCTCTTTAGATTTATTTAAGTGAAACTAGTTTCTCTCATTACCCAGGACAACACGCACCTATGAAAGCACTGACTTTTGAGGTGTATTTCATCCTTCATTAAATGCTCTGGGAAGCCCTAAGCCCCATGATTGACTGTAGTACAAATTCTGTAGGGTATTAATCTTGTGTTCTGGATTTTCTGCTGCTGAGGTTTATAAGGAAGCCTCTGTCCTCAAAGGAGCTAATCAAGGTTTTCCCTTTAGTCTTACACAAATGCATGGCTATTGCTTCATACCTAAGGGTAACTTCAGAAATAAGGACATGCTTGATTTTTCTAACACATGAGGGAGTACAAAAGTACTCGAAGTGGGTGGGTCATGAAGTTTAATGTGTCAGCAAGAGGACCTTGAATCTTTAATGCCATACTTGATGCTATTAAGCCTAAAGAAGCTATTTGCAATGTTTTTTTTAGATAAATTGGTGTGCAAAACTCATGCAAAACTTTTTGCATGTATAAACAGAAGGAGTCCTCGTGGGATGAGTTGTTTGATTCTTTACTACTATGAATGCATATTGCCTATGTGGAAAGGCTACATCAGTGTTCCTTTGCTAGCTTTTGCATAATAATAACATTTTCAGAAAGTTGCTTGAAAAAATGTTGGTGGTTTTTTTTCTCAAAAAGTGGGGTTTATTTTTAAAGGTGTCCTAAGTCAAAGTCAAATTAATAAATTTCCTTACTCTCCGTGGATTGTTGCATTCAATTCTGAGCTTCTTTGTTGCAGTGGTTTGTATTTTTTGATATCTAGTAAGTTAGAAATAGTTGCTTTATCATTCAGGTTTCTACCAATAACTTCAGTTGTCAAAAAGATTTCATTAGCTCTGTAAAAAGTGATCACCTTCAGGAAATGCTTGTAGCCTTTAGCAGTATTTTTAAAGTATTTTCTGAATACAAAGTTGCATTTAATTTAAGTGTGAGAATTTTTTTTAAATAGCATCAACTTTTCTTGATAATAGAGCTTCAACTTCTGTCTGGTTTCCTGTTATTGTTTTAAGACAGTCAAATAACTTATCTTTTAATAATCAGATTTTGTACAATATGTGGAATTTTCTCATGTGTTTTAGCATTGTGTGACTAAACTTAGTCCTGCATTCATTTTATTAACGTGCTTTTGAGAGCTTAGTCTGGGCAGGTAGGAGGGGCGCTTGTTGGTAATGGGACGGTTTGCAAAATTGACTGTGAATTAGTCTCATTGTCACTGGAATTGTCACTGTTGGAGCCTTCTGATTCTGACAGATCAGTGTCATAAGCTGTGTGTCTCCTGACTCATCGTCACTAATTTTTCCACCAGTTGCTTTTGATGACGGTTATTTTGTAAGAGTAGTTAGAGCAACTGTTTCAAATCTATCATAGGGAACATACATGTTAAGCACAGTAAGACTGCTAATGAAAATACTATCAGTGCTGTCATTTTTGTGATTTGTTTGTGTGCTGGTATAACATCCTTCTTTATCCTGCTTGAGAAATGCTCAGCATTTTTTTCTTAAAAAAACCCAAAACACCAAACCACAAAGTGAGAGTAATTTGAATATCATATAGCTGCTGTTATCATGCTTTTTATTTTAACAAGACCCTGTTACAAAGCTTGTGTTGTGCTGTAGGACAGAAGCATTTAAGAATGACACTAGCTGCCCTGATCTGTCTCCAGCCATATGCTACCATTCATAAGGTGGCTGTGTATAATGGCATTAAGGTAACAGATGTCAGCTGCAGCTAGTGAGGCAGGGATAGGGAAGATGATTCTACGAAAATACCAACGTAATTTGTCTTACCTTCTCTGTGTTTGGAGAATGACCTGGTTTGGGGTAGATTTTTTTACCAGTGTGAGAGACATATCGATAGAACAGGCTTTAGTAGCTGTGTTTGCCCCATGTAGTATTTTTAAAGTAGTCATGAATGCATTGTGTGCTTCCAGAGTCTCAGAAACAAACCATCCCTATAAGGCATGTGAAACTTGATTTCTCAAGCCATGTCTTAAAACTTGCTCATTAGAAGCTTGCATTTCCTTAAAAATTGTCGTAGCTGAGCCTTGGTAGCTGCCATGGTATTAAATCAGGTTCTGAGAAAAAGCAGCTTTATCAACTGTGACAGACAAATGTTTGTGGGATTTATTAAGTGTTTGGTCTTAAAACTGAATCATTAAAATGTATTTACCTTTAGGTGCTATACTAATGACCTCAGGCTAAATATGGACTATATTTTCCTTCATTTTAATACAATTTAACGGAGGTTAAGTTTGGCAGATATTCTGTGGAGTCCATCTGTGGTGTTTAAGCAATGACTTAGCATTTTTTCTGCATCTGTGATGTCTTATACTGTTGATCAGCAAATCAAAGCCATATTTAACTACGTTCAACTGGAATTGTAAACAAAAAAATACAGTCCTGGTTACTGGGAGATAGCAAAATTCCTGTAGCAATTTGATGCTGTACTTATTTCCCCAAACTGTCTATTTAAAATTACATTGCATTACTAAGTGTCTGAAAATGTAAAGTTGGGGTGGGAACAGAAACAAGCTGTTTTAAATGAACTGTTTATTTTAAAAAAATATATTCAGCTAATGTCCCAATAAGTTGTTTCTTGAAATATAACTGCCTTCAATTCCCCCAAGACCTACTGATTAAATAATGTATGTTGAATCCTGTTTGTGTGGCTGATTGAAACAAGTGTTAAAAGCCCTGTTTAAACAATGGTTTTGGGTTGATTAATGGTTAGTTGTTTTAAAAAGATATGTAAAGGAAAAAGCAATATAAAAAATATTGAGTGAATTTGAGTGATCTGTTAGGTGACAGAATTCATTTCTGTATATTTAACTAGAAAACTGCAGCAATGAAGAACACATTTGAATGTTTTCTTTTTTCTTTTTTTTTTTTTTTTTTTTTTTTTTAATTGTTTATACATGAATTCAGGCTACAGAAAGTGAGGCTGGTGATATGGATCTTAGTGGGTTGCCAGAGACAGCAGTGGATTCTGAGGATGATGATGATGAAGAAGATATTGAAAGGGCATCGGATCCTTTGATGAGCAGGGACATTGTTAGAGACTGCTTGGAGAAAGATCCAATAGACAGGACAGATGACGACATTGGTAAGTATTGCAATGTAGTAAAATACTGTCAAACATGTTCTCCTTCACCAAAAAAAAATTACTTTTTGAGCTTGAGGTTTTATTTTAATCATTGGCTTTTGTAGTTGGTAAGTCTAGTGTTTATTCTGTAAAGTGATTCATAAATGCTGTAAATTCAGCCAGTGAATGAGTACAGCCAAAGAAGAGGAGGAAAACACAAATGATATGGGTGAAAACTATCAGTTGCTGGCCCTTTAGATCTCAAGCTTCAACTTCTAATTGGTATGAGAACTGGTTTATGAAGTCAACATCATTGTGTACTGGAAAACAGTTAGACAGAACCTTGGCAGAGTCAACATTAACATCAACACTGGATGCTTATCACATTAAAGTTTTTAATTGTAAGTTGTGATGTTGTGTCTGTTTTTAACCACAGATATACATTTGTGTTAAACATTGGAGCTGTTAAGACCTCTATGCAAATGTGCATCTAATCAAACTGATTTGCTATGTTAACATACAGGCTAATACATTGAAAGCAAAGCAGAACTGGAATTCAAATTCTTAAAATTTCTAATCTAATCTGTTTCACTGGCTGAGTTTTAATTTTTTTCTTTTGTCAAAGTATGACTAAATGATGATTAATGTTGATTATCAGATGATTAAGGGACTGAAGCATCTCTTACATGAGGAAGGTCTAAGTGAACTGGGACTGTTCAGCCTGGAGAAGAGAAGGCTCAGGGGGATCTCATCAATGCGTACAAATACCTGGAGCGAGGGTGTAAAGATGACAGAGCCAGGCTCTTCTCAGTAGCGCCCAGTGACAGGACCAGAGGCAATGGGCACAAGCTGAAACACAGGAGGCTCTGCCTGATGACCAGGAAAACACTTTTTTACTGTGAGGGTGACCAAGCACTGCACAGGTTGTCCAGAGAGGTCGTAGAGAGGTCTCCCTCCTTGGAGATATTCAGAAGCCATCTGGACACGGTCCTGGGCAACCTGCTGTAGGTGGCCCTGCTTGAGCAGGCAGGTTTGACCAGATGACCTCCGGAGGTCCCTTCCAACCTCAACCATTCTGGGTTTCTGGGTGAATAAAAATTTAGGAAAAAGATAGGGTCCTATTGACTACTTTCAGTAGGCTTTTTAGATCAAACTGAATGCAAAAATGTCTATCATTTAGGGCATATAATCCCTCAGTAGGACTACTAAGAAGAATTGAGGTTTGTAGTTATGAACAATGTAAAAAGCGAAAATATGGGTGGAGTTCACAGCTGAGTACAAGTGCAACTCCAGTGCATGCAGAAGACAGAGCAGCAGTAGTCACCTTTAAGACAGTAATCCTGTTGTATCTGGAACTGTATGAATGCGCCAGATGACAATCATGTACAATTTACTGTTAGGTCTAGCCTAGGAAGGGGATGGCTTTACCAATGACCTTGCTCAGTTTTGTGAAATTTCCCTTCTTAATGTCTTGCTGTGTGTCCTGGTTTTGGCTGGGATAGAGTTAATTTTCCTCCTAGTAGCTGGTACAGTGCTGTGTTTTGGATTTAGTATGAGAATAATGTTTATAACACACTGATGTTTTAGTTGTTGCTAAGTAGTGCCCACACTAGTCAAGGACTTTTCAGCTTCCCATGCTCTGCCAGGTGCACAAGAAGCTGGGAGGGGACACAGCCAGGACAGCTGACCCAAACTGGCCAAAGGGCTATTCCATACCATATGATATCGTGCTCAGTTTATAAACTGGGGGGAGTTGGCCAGGGGGGGTGGCAGTCTCTGCTTGGGGACTGGCTGGGTGTCGGTCAGCAGGTGGTGAGCGGTTGCATCACTTGGTTTTCCTGGGTTTTGTCGTCCTGCCCCCCCCTTTGTTTTCCTTTTCATTACGATTATTATTATTATTTCATTTTATTTCAGTTATTAAACTGTTCTTATCTCAACCCACAAGTTTTCTTACTTTTGCTATTCAGATTCTCTCCCCCATCCCACTGCGGGGCGGGAGGGGGGAAGCGAGCGGCTGTGTGGTGCTTGGCAGCCGACTGGGCTTAAACCATGACACTGTGTTTTGTATAGGCCTGTCTTCATGGACTTGTTGCCCTGGCTGGCTGGAGTATTACAATTTCATTGGTTGTATTCAGAGTTCTTGGTTATATTACAGTTCTTCCATTATACTGACTTTTACTTTGCAGGGCTTCTATTGATGATATGACCAGCCAGGCTGTGTCTACAAAATACCCAGTAATTACAACAGGCCACTGTACATGATTTATTAGTATACAGAAACGATTGTGCCGCATTTTAGCTTAAGTAGCCTCGGGCATCTTGCTGAAGAACTGCCTTTGCTGTGCTTTGTTGTTTTGACGTGCACGACTCAGTGGGCTTTTTCTCCTTCAGAACAACTACTGGAATTCATGCATCAATTGCCTGCTTTTGCCAACATGACAATGTCAGTGAGGAGAGAGCTCTGTGCTGTAATGGTGTTTGCAGTTGTGGAGAGAGCAGGAACTATTGTACTAAACGATGGGGAAGAGGTCAGTAGAAGTTACTTTGGACTCTCCTATTATACCAGACATCCCAGATTCCACAGGGTCAAGGTCCTCTTTTGTTGCTTAAAAATTAAAAAAGAAAAAGTAACATTGATCAGGTAAATTATGCCTCTTTTTGTTCTGCCTTCATGTGAAAGCTTTTGTTTAGGCACTCGCACAACATTTATTATGCAGTAAAAGCACAAGAAAATACTCTTCATAATGTACAAAATGCTTCATGCCCATTGGAGCCGATTTGGGGAGTGTATTTCAGTGTTTAAGTGGTGGTTTAAAACCACCTTTTTTATTTTTCTTTTTTTCCTTTTTTTTTTTTTTACAGTCTTACATAAACTCTTAACATTATAGTTAAACATAGGATTCCAGTTTTCTTGAGCTGGAAATGGGTGCACATTTAAGGTAAACTAGCTTATAAATGTTTTTAATAGGTGCTAAAAAATAACTTTTCCTTTGGAAAAATGGTAAGGGTTGCATCTATATAGTATGATATTACTATGTTAAGTGATTCAGTCTTCTTGTATCCTGCAACATTTGATTTGTAGCTGGATTCCTGGTCAGTCATTTTGAATGGCTCTGTGGAGGTGACGTACCCTGATGGAAGAACAGAGATACTCTGCATGGGGAACAGTTTTGGTGTTTCCCCTACCATGGAAAAGGAATATATGAAAGGAGTGATGAGAACCAAAGTGGATGACTGCCAGGTAGTGTGTTGGACTGTAATACATGCAAAATCATGTACATATAGGCATAATGCAACTTAATAGCCAGACAGAGTTTTATTTTAAACTGAATATATGTAAAATCTCCAGCATGTGACCCTGTACAGTAGTTGGGAAGTATGCCTGCTGCATACCCACAGTCTGGAAAATGGAATTCTCCTCATCATTTTGGGTTAAGAGTTTTGTCTGCATGCTTTCTCCAGAACTTGAGGTCCAGCAGCCTGTTGCGTATGTCCATTGCTTCAACTTTCCCTTGGGATCTCAAGGTCAATTAGCCATTACAGGCTCTTTTACTGCCACAGGCAATAGCCTTCTTCCTTACTCAACTCAGCTACTGAATCTTAAAGTAATATAAGCTCTGTGTCCTATGGTTTGAGTAGAAAATCTAGTTTCAGCCAATCTGGCCTTTCAAGGAAAATGCCTCGATGCTTGCTGTAGCACAAGTAGTCACATTTAAGGAATGCTTCTTGTAGCATAAAACTACTAGCCTGATCTGGATATGTGGTTGTTATTTACTTACTCCCATCCAGAAGATAATAGCCAAACCCTGGGTGAATTAAGCATTTTGCTTGGTCCTGATGGTTAATTAGCTTCCAGTAGATGCGGTTTGAAATGGATATAAATGTGTGTTAATGTGGTCATCTGGTTTAGTTTGCCCATCTAACTTCCAAAAAGTCCATAAATGGTATCGTGTTAGGATAATGTTGTGCAACAAATCCAGACTGTGGGAGTTCTGTTTCAGCTACTACTAGCTGCTGGAAATAGAAAAGGTATGTAAATTAATTATGAAGAATGCAGGAGAAAATACTGTCTCTGTGAATCTCATGCCTTTGTCCGAAGTACATACATGATCATTTATCGACTTTTCAATCAGAAGAAACATTATTGTTTCCTTTCAGTTAAATACCCAACTTCATATGACAATTTAATCTTGAGTATTTGCCCCAAAAAAGAGACAAGTATAAAACTTTTAACAGGTTATAGAAGGCAATTCGTAGTGTATACTTTTTTTTTTTACTAAGTTATAGTGGGTAGTCTTAATTATGTTTGCATAGTGTAGGTGCTAGGAATATTCTTCAGATATTTATTCTTGCACTTATTCTTGGCTGAGCAGATGATTGTAGAAAATATTTTTTCCTGCTGTATGCTTTAATCCAGAAGTAATTTGTTTCTGTGTGCCCGCACTCATGTAATTGAATAAATGTTAGTTTTCTTAATGATTGACTTGATTAGTAGTGGCTATGAAACATGAAAATTATTTACAGTAGCAGTAGGCACAAAATGCAAAAGCTAGGTTTTCCCTTCAGTCTCTTAACCCTTCTAAATACCACACAAAAGCTTGCATGGGAGAAAAAATACCAGCTAGGATACTGAGCTTCATCTCCAGCAGAGGGGAGGTCAAAGCAGGTAAACAAAAATGGCTGATAATGCTAAATCTTTTTGCTCTGATGAATCTTGGTCTCCTCTAACTGCAAGACTGTAGTGGAAGTACTGTGCTTGTGTATTCATCTGCTTACTACAGCTGAATTGCTGGAAAGACAAATTTGGCTCACCGCAGGTTGAGAAACTACTTTATCTTTTCTATTAATAGAGTACTTGCATCTTAAGTCTAAATGCTTTTTTTAAGACTTTACCTTTTAATGCTGATGTGTGACGATTCTTTCCAGTTTGTTTGTATAGCCCAGCAAGATTATTGCCGCATCCTCAATCAAGTGGAAAAGAACATGCAGAAGGTAGAAGAGGAAGGGGAGATTGTGATGGTGAAGGAGCACAGGGAGCTTGATCGCACTGGAACAAGAAAAGGTCACATTGTCATCAAGGTAAAAGCAACAGAGGGAGTGTCTTGCAAAAATCTGTGTTCTGTAAACTTCTTATCCTGGACCTAACTTGCCAAGTTTAGAATCATAGAATCATTAAGGTTGGAAAAGACCTCTAAGATCATCCAGTCCAGCCATCAACTAACACCACCATGACTCCTAAACTAGGCCCTGGAGCGCCACGTCTACACCTTTTTTGAACACCTCCAGGGTTGACGACTCCACCACCTCTCTGGGCAGCCTGTTCCAATGCCTAACCACTCTTTCGGTAAAGAAAGTCTTCCTGATGTCCAATCTAAACCTCCCCTGACGCAACTTGAGGCCATTTCCTCTCGTCCTATCGCTAGTTTCTTGGGAGAAGAGTCCAACACCCGCTTCACTACAACCTCCTTTCAGGTAGTTGTAGAGAGCGATAAGGTCTCCCCTCAGCCTCCTCTTCTCCAAACTAAACAGCCCCAGTTCTCTCAGCCGCTCCTCATAAGACTTGTTTTCTAGACCCTTCACCAGCTTCGTTGCCCTTCTCTGGACACGCTCCAGCACCTCAGTGTCCTTCTTGTACTGAGGGGCCCAAAACTGAACACAGTATTCCAGGTGCAGCCTCACCAGTGCCGAGTACAGGGGCACGATCACTTCCCTACTCCTGCTGGCCACACTTTTCCTAATACAAGCCAGGACGCCGTTGGCCTTCTTGGCCACCTGGGCACACTGCCGGCTCATGTTCAGCCGGCTGTCGACCAGCACCCCCAGGTCCTTTTCCGCCGGGCAGCTTTCCAGCCACTCTTCCCCAAGCCTGTAGCGTTGTTGTTTAGTTGAGATATATATTACGAAAATATATATTTGAAAAAAGACAGTTAATATTTCTAGTTTTTCTCTTTCTAATTATGCACAGGTGGTTTCTATAAAAAATGACATAAATTTTTTACATTTCTTATCAAATGGTTAAGCTGTTATGTTTGCTTAGCTCATCAGTCAATAGATGCCAGTATTCTTTCTAGTGTAATGCACCTTCAGTATATTACAAGAAAACAAATTTGCTTTTATTGAAAATCTGTTTTAATAACTAAGGTTTTATTTTTTTTTTTATAGGGAACAGCTGAAAGGTTAACAATGCATTTGGTGGAAGAGCACTCTGTGGTAGACCCAACATTTATAGAAGACTTCCTCTTGACATATCGGACCTTTCTTTCCAGCCCAATGGAAGTGGGCAAGAAGTTGTTGGAGTGGTTCAATGACCCCAGCCTCAGGGATAAGGTTAAAATCCCCTGAATTGCATACCTGTTACTGTTTGCATTGAAATATAAGCTATTAAGAATAAAATGTTTTAGAGAGAATGACTAAACTGAATAAGACACAAATAGCTGGTGACATTTTAATGGCAGAATATATGGATAAAACTAAGAAAATATTTTTTCCTTATTTTATTTTATTTAAGTGTTAATGTGCTCAGGCAAGGTAAATTACCCGTGCTTTACCTTGCTGTGTTTTTACAACATAACATAGTTGCTTACAAGTATAGGGAAAGCTTTTTTCCAATAATCAGTATTTTTATTTAATATAACTCAATAGAATTCTATTGTGTCTTGAAATTTGAGCATATAACTAAGTTCTGTGTTTTCCATACATAATACTAGTTAACACAACTTGGCAAACATTTTGTGATAGTTTATTTTTATATAAAGAGACTAGAAAACATATCCATTGTTCAGAATCTGATGAGCCTTACGCAGCATTAAAAAAAAAAAGACGACAACCCAAGCACAAGAAAGCAGTCAAACATCCTCTTCCCTAAACAAAACTGCCATGATGGAAGAATAAGATCCTGTATATCCAGTTTTGGCACACTGTCTATTGAGGCTATACTGTGCTTCACACTGTAATGCTTTATTTTCATTTGTAGACAACTTTCTCATATGTAAAAAAAACCTAGTAAAAATTTCCAGATGTTTTTTGCAAATATGAAACCAAGGGCATTATATCAATAAGGTTAAAGAGAAATTTGTTTTTCAACTTTTATTTAAATCTGGGTATTTCTTCTAGAAATGCTAGTATATCTGTGCATTGGAGGAAGGATCTTACGTTTGGCAGAGAGGGTAGGCTTTGCGGCTAATATTGTTTAGCATTGGCTTGTTGCAGCTCCAGAGCTATAATATTGGAGTTAATCTTTAAACTTATTTTTCTTGTCCCCCAATGGATAATCCCCTCAGCCTCTGTAAAAGCATGAGCCAGCACAGTTGCTGGTATCAGGTCTGACAACAGAGCAGCTCTTTGTTCTGCTGTGTCAATAACCAACCCTTTCTGACATCCAGTAGCACTGACAGAAAGGCAAGAGTCAGAGAGCAGCTTGGCACAAGTGGAGATAAGCAAGTGGGGAACAAGGAATCTGGAAGATTTTGGCTGTTTTGTATAAGGGGCTGATAGGCAGTGAGGAGAGGGAAAGGGATTAGCAGAACTTCCTGAGGATGATCAGTAGTCAGTAGTAATCAGACTGGGACATTTGAGATCTGACCATGCTGATGATTTTTTGCCCACAGTGGTTGTGACACGTGTAATGGCATTCCTCTGGAAGTCACCATTCAACCCTTTCCAGCGCAGTGTTATTTGGGTGTACATTAGTAAGTCCCAACTTTGAAAGCAGCATTGATATTGAAGCTATTGCTGCAGTCATTTAAAATATATTACATGGTATGGCTTGCAACTTCCCAGCCAATTTTAAAAATCTGCAATTAGCCTAAATTTAAGCAGACGTTGGATCTTCCAATGTCATCCACGTTAATGAAAAACACCACAGATGTTCAACAGAAAGGAAGTTCATCTTCAATTACAAAGGTGGAAAAATCTCAAATATGTCAGAAATGCTACCCCTAGCCTACATCCCTGTGGCTGCAGCACATAGTGCTGTGCAGTTGCCTCCTGTTAGAAATCTGAACTCTCGAGGAGTTCTGAATGAAACTTGATTAGTTTGGTCATTAATTTTGGCTAGTTCTTCTGAATTCACTTGCTTTTCTGGGGTAAAAAGCAAACTACTTGGAAACTGTGTATGAGGGTGGCAGGGCTTGATTTTGGATGCCTGGTGTCGGACCTTTAGCATAAGAGGCTGCAGAGGTTTAGATTTTGTGCAGATGCAAAGAACAGACAGGGGTTAGCTTTAGCTGAATAAAATTTGTGTGAGATTTTGTTCTTAAGCTCTGGTTTTTGAAATGTTTGGAGTTTTTCCCCTACTAACTTACTTTCCCAGCATAACAGAAGAAATGCAGCTGAATTTTTAGAGGTAACTTTGAGAGGCACAACCATTTTGGATTCAGGAGCTTTTTAAAAATAGTGTCAATCAATATTAATTCAAGACATCAAAACTCTTTTTTTTTGTCAGGACAAGTGCTGCTGATGTTCCAGGTCAAATCACATACTAAGATAAAATTTTATAGTAGAAGCATATAGTTTTAAAAAATGCAGCTCTTATTTTGTGGCTTTACATTCAATAATATTAATTGATAATATTCCTTTAGGGTTTTTTCCTAACAAACTGTAAAATACCAGCTAAGATCTTTCTGAAGTTGATAATCATAGTTGCCTGGGGGGAGTAGGAGTGGAGAGAAAGGAGGAGTAGTAAACTGAAAGATTGACTCTAAGGAAAAGAATTGCATCTATTTGCTGTTAAAACCTCTTTCCTGCTTCTCACAATAGTCCTTTTTCCTGCCTCTCTAAACATACAATAGCTCTTTTACACAGGTAAATGCCTACTGAAGTTAATGGTGGCTTATCTAAAGATTTGTGAGATTCAAGAACCAATATAAAGCAGTATCGGAAGCTTTATGATCATGTGCTTGAAGAATTAAGCAGATTTGGAAATGTACATGAACAGGAAATTGTTGTTATAAGTCAGAAATGGATCTAACTTGTGTCCTTGTATCTGTGTGCTCTATTCCCTACTCAATCAACTTTGATACAGCCAGTGTTACTTTTCTAACTCATAGTATTCTTTGAGATACAACATACAATTGCTTATACAAGTGAAAGCAATTTTAATACTTAATTCGTTCTATCCTCCTGGTAAATGATTGCATATTAGTAAAGTTAGGTTTGGGGAGGCGGGGGGGTCTCTATATATTTATTTTTAGGATTCCAGTGGTAATTTACAGGGGCTTTAAGGAGCAGTATTTTTAAAGGACTTAGCACTAGTGCTGTTCTGGGTATTCCTGGAAAATAGTTATATTATTGATTAACTTTCAGGTTACACGGGTAGTATTGTTGTGGGTGAACAATCACTTCAACGATTTTGAAGGAGATCCTGCTATGACTCGATTTCTAGAAGAATTTGAGAACAATTTGGAGAGGGAGGTAAGAGTGAGGGTTTTTTCTGACAGTTTGGGATGGCAGGGAGTAGCCAGCCTGTTGTTATACATAACCCATCATGCTTTTCTCTTGTAGAAAATGGGTGGACATTTGAGGCTGTTAAATATTGCTTGTGCTGCTAAAGCTAAACGGAGATTGATAACCTTAACAAAGCCATCTCGAGAAGCCCCTTTGCCTTTTATCTTGCTGGGAGGGTCAGAAAAGGGATTTGGAATCTTTGTTGACAGTGTAGATTTTGGTAGCAAAGCTACAGAAGCAGGCTTGAAACGTGGAGACCAGGTATGTAATTTTAAAATGTCTTCCCCACCCCCCACCCCCTTTTGTTTCCTTTCTCTTTGCTAAATAAAAATAAAACTACCTGTTTGTAATTTTAGATACTGGAAGTGAATGGTCAAAACTTTGAAAACATTCAGCTGTCAAAAGCCATGGAAATCCTTAGAAATAACACTCATCTGTCTATCACTGTGAAAACCAATTTATTTGGTAAGTTTGTGTGCACTTTTTGTTGTAATTTCTGTTCTAATTTAGATGGAGTCTTAATTTTTTTAAAAATAGTTTAAAATAGTTTTCTTTGAAACACTTTTGTACTGGGGAGAATAGAAAAAGGAAGCTTGCAGGTCCTAAAATACCTTAGTTCATAACTGCAGAGAAAAATTTCTGAATAGGGTCTTATATGAAGTGACCTCACTCTCACAAGTGCATGTTTCTGGATTGAGAGGAACTACTGCGACCATTTAGCTTGAACTTATGAAACATGTTTCTGCATGTAACATTTAGTCCTTTCTCAAGAAAGAAGCCTCTTCTGGAATTTCAGTTGATCAGTGATCTTAATCTGTCTGCTGAATTTGCTTGTAGTTTTCCAGCCCGTGCCCACAATGAGTGTGACAAGGTTAATGGAAATTTTCTTGCCAGCTACATGAAAACAAGCTTGCTACCCTCCCAATCTATTCTCTTCATTTCTCCCTCCAACAAGTACTAAAGCAGTCATGAAGGAGTCTTTAAGCAGCTCAGGACCTCGGTTAGCATCATAAGTAATTAATAGTTTGTGGGTTTTGTTTGATTTTTATCACTGGATACTTGGATTATTTATATAACTTAGTGATGTTGTTCCCCAAGTATCTCTTTCAGGATCAGGTTCTTCATCGCAAATAAGTAGGGCAGAATATTACCACAGGATGTCACTGCACTAACAGATAATTAAATATGCTCAGGTTATCTCCAAAAGTAATTTGTCAAATCTATTTCCTGGGGATTTTTTTTTGCCTTGCAGTAAAGATTCTAATATTTCAATTGTTTCTAATGATTAAGGCATTTCTTAATATATCTGTATATGCTTGTTTAGCAGTACGTGCTTGCTTCTCCAGGTGTAAGTTCTACCTTCACACCCCAAGTTTTTGGATCTCATGTGTTGCTTTAGCATGTTTAAGATTAAACCCAATTTCTTCAGAAACTGTGTTTTTCTAAGTTTTTAATCTTGTTGCTCCACTGCAAATACTGAAATCACATCGCAGTAGAGTCTCAGAACGGTTACTTTCTGTGTATTGCATGCAGTATTCCTTATCAACAAATCCCAAAAGGAGAGTTTCATTTTTTTTAACAGCCTCTTCTTATCTGTATCTAATTTGTCTCTCCAGCCCCCAGCTCCTATTCGACAGTACAGTTATTGGCTCGGATTACTCTCCTCCACTTTTCTTTGTGTGTCTTATTTGAAGCTTTTGAAGTCTGTTCGTGATTTCTTGTGTACCTCTGGAGATAAGGATGAATATTAAGGACAAAATTAATACATAATAGTAACACCTAGCCCCTAGTACTCATCCTTAGCTGGTTGCCCTTGTTCCTACTTTTTCAACAACTCCTTGGTTTTTAATTATCAGTTTTCATTTATTATTACAAAGCAACTCATCAGATGATTTTTCCATTTATATATGGAGAGTTCCTCTCACACTCACAGTATGTGACTTGATCTCCAGATCACAGAATCACAGAATGGTAGGGGTTGGAAGGGACCTCTGGAGATCATCTCGTCTAACTCCCCTGCTTGAGCAGGTACACCTAGAGCAGGGTGCACAGGACCGCGTCCAGGCGGGTTTTGGGTATTTCCAGAGAAGGAGGCTCCACAACCTCTCTGGGCAGCCTATTCCAGTGCTCTGAAACCCTCACAGTAAAGGAAGTTTTTTTTCTCGTATTCAGGTGTAACTTCCTGTGTTCCAATTTGTGCCCATTGCCCCTTGTCCTGTCGTTGGGCACCACTGAGAAGAGTCCTCTTGACGCCCACCCTTTAGATATTTATAAGCACTGATAAGATCCCCCCTCAGTCTTCTCTTCTCCAGGCTGAACAAACCCAGGTCTCTCAGCCTTTCCTCATAAGAGAGATGCTCCAGTTCCCTGATCATCTTCGTAGCTCTCCTCTGGACTCTCTCCAGTAGTTTCTTGTCTTTCTTGAACTGGGGAGCCCAGAACTGGACATGGTAGTCCAGATGTGGCCTCACTAGGGCAGAGCAGAGTTGACCTGCTGGCCACACTCCTTGTGATTTGTTTTGGGTTTTTTGATTTTGTTTGATTTATTTCAGTATATCAACATTTTTGTGAAGCTAAAAGTTGCCGTAGAAGAACTAATTCACAAATTCATCAGGTATTTCTGCCTCAGAGGTGACTCTTTGCTAGGGAACTGAGAGAGTTTGAGAGGTGTTTTTGTGTATCTGGCAGATGGACCCAACAGCCGTGTCAAACATCCAAGGTGTCTCAATAGTCTCATACTTTCTTATATTTTCCTTATGACTTTGTTGCAGTTTCCCCTCTGATTTCTGATTTTTTTGATCCTGTTGCTAATAATTTCTTGTCCATCTGAGAGCTTTTGTTGCTGGTTATCTGTTTAAAACCTTCCTTCTCAGGTGTTAGTTTTCCTATCTCATTTTTGTCTAGTGTGCTCTTTTTATGCATGCCACTATTCTGCAGAAGCTTGTGTCCTTAGGTTGAAAAGTCGAAGTCCATCCGTCCAACCATGTGGTGGTCATCGAGTGTATTTCTATTGTGACCTGGGCCAATTTACTGATTTTCTGATGCATACTACAGAAAATGCGTGTCCTTTTTAAATTTTAATTTTTTTTAAAACTCTTATATCTAAATTAATTTAATACTTGAATTGACAGAATATCCTAATCAGGTTTTTGTAATGATTAATATTAAACTGGTCTGGTGCACAGAGCTTTCTTTTACATTTTTGTTCTCTTTCTTTCCTCCCTTTTCCTGTCTTGTGCAGTTTTTAAAGAACTCTTAACACGGTTGTCAGAGGAAAAAAGAAATGGTGCTCCCCACCTGCCTAAAATTGGTGATATTAAAAAGGCGAGTCGTTATTCCATCCCAGACCTTGCCGTTGATGTGGAGCAGGTAATAGGGTTAGAAAAAGTAAATAAGAAGAGTAAAGCCAACACAGTTGGGGGAAGAAATAAATTAAAGAAGATACTTGACAAGACTCGAATAAGTATTCTGCCTCAGAAACCATACAAGTAAGTTTTTTATTTCCTCTTAAATATTTGCTTTGTGTTAAATTTTAATAATTTCTCATGATACTTATAATTTGTTATGATACTTTTTTATTTACTAATGCAAACCATGTTTATATCTGAAAAAATATACTAGAAAATACTAGTCTGAATATTTGAATGATCATAGACTACTAACAATGCAGCTCCTGACATCAATAAGGATGTATTTTACTTCTTATAGGTAAAGTGATGGCACAAATACTTTTTCGTGTCATTTATTGTTTTCTTTTAAGAGAACTGTTAAGTGGAAGCATCCCAGGCAATTAATTTCAGAATAACTCCACAAGCAGGTTTGCATGCAAATGGTTGATAGGAGCAATGATTTCAATTTATCCACATGCCAGTGTTCTGTAAGAACTTCTGTGTACTGCCATAAGGGAGACAGGTTAAAATTTTAACTTTGATTCTTTGATAGAAATGAGTATTTTTTTTAATGAAAATTAAATGTCGTATCTGGTATCTTTTATTCTATGAACACATTTTGGAAACAGAGTTCTGGTAGGGATTGTTGGAAACAATAGAAGAAAGAGTTTTACATGATTTTATGGGAATCTGGTTTTTGGCCAAGACAGATGGCATTGATGGGAAAAATGAATTGTGGAGGGTGGTTGATGTGTAATCAGTATTTTCTTTTGCATTTTTCTTTTCTGTGTCCCACTGAGGAAGAAATCTATTCTATGTAAATTCATGAAAAAGACACTTGTGCTGAAAATCTAGGATTTTTTTCCCTGCTATTACTTTAAAAACAAAAAGTTTGCTTAACTAGTGTTAGATATTTCCTACTAAATGAATACTGTTCTGAAACATTATAAATAGAATGTTAGTAATGTAAAGGTTAAATGAATATAAATTATTTTATCCAAATAATGAGTATTTCTTAAATTGATGCAGATACATTTCAGTAGAGGGGAATCTGTAAATCCTCTTTTTATGTTGTTTGTCTTCAGAGTGTTTTCTTTTATTTCACCGGTCTTGTATGTTTGCTCCTCTGATAAGCCATGCATACTGTTAGGTGTGATTTTTTTGGCATTGTTCACCATTGTTTGCAGCTTTTGCATAAAATTTTCTTCTTGGTTTTCTTTTTTTCTTTGATTCCTTTCATTTTTGCACTTTTTCTGTGCAGGGACCTCTTTGGGTAAGACTCAGAAAAACAGTACACTTGACCTATTTTCTTTTCCTTTTGCTAGCTTTACTTCGTGTGTTATATATAGCAATTTGTCTGCAAAGCCTGTTGACGTTCAGTTGTTTGTGTCTGCATGGTTTCTGCACAGAGATGTGTAGCTGTAGACTTTCCTGTTTGTGCTCCCCCGGCCCCCATTGTGTAGAAACTTCTGTCTCGTTCTCCCTAATAATTAATGGTATTGCATATATTAAGGGACTTTACCTATTCTCATGTGTGTTTAAATACCAAAAATCAAGAGGGATGAAAAAGCTGATTTACTCATTAAATAAGTAGGTATTTAAAGACCTCATGAGTCAGCTAGCTTACAGGGTGAAACTGTCAACCATTTTTTTGAACATAAATACTGCAGAGGTCTCCAGCGCGTCTAGAACGCATCCAGATAAAACCAATCTTCAAACTAGAATGAGGTCACTCTTAGAGGGAGCTTGACTGCTTCGTGAGACATTAAATTAGCATCAGAGAGGAATCCGTTTGAGTTGGAGATAATGCCTTCCTTCAGTCTTGCTTTTTAGTCCAATAATGTCAAGTAACTTCCCGAACTGAGCAAACAGCACCATTTCCTCTGCATCTACTGGGAAATCTCTTTCTGTCCGCCAGCTATAAGGCATCTCTTGAAGTGTGCTTCTGGCTACAGCCTCCACTCAAGCTCTTTGCTTTCTTTACTCTTCTAATCCAGAGTGATTTTGTGGTCTGTAGGCTCAGTTGCTCCAAATAAGGATTAAACACAACCCCCACCTCTATCTCTAGCAAAGTTCTGCCTGATCCCTAGTGCAGCATCCCAGACAAAGAAGCAGCCCTCCTCTCTCCTCTCTGTGCAGCCCTGCAGTGGGATGCACAGTATACTGTATTTTGAAGGAAGAAGCATTCAGACAGCTCTGCCATTCCATTATCCTTTCTACTCTATTTGACATTCAGCAGGAAAGTTCTTTCTTAGTTAATGCTATCTCCCTGGATGGCAAATGCATACAGAAAGCAATAGAAATGCCTTTCCTTTAAAACCACAATCTCCTTTCACTGGCATAATAAAATATTTTACCTAATAGCAGGGGTAGTTGATCTTCATGGGACCTGGAGTTTTCTAGTGTTGCTATTTGTCTATTTGTATCTGAAATTTCTGGGGTTCATTTCTTGTTTGCCTAAGTTAGAACTCACTCAGATTCTGATTTAAGTTTTAAAAATAGAGTAAACTGAGTGCAAGGTAAGTACTTTCCAATTTAGTATGTGAATACTTAGAACCGAGAAGAATTTTAGAAACATTACTTTTTTAAAAAAAAAAAACCAAACACCTAACATTTGTCAATTGATCCACTTTACTGAAGCTGCTTTGGTCATGAGGCACAGGGTAGATATAAGATTATATAAAACTGACAAACCACAAAAGGAATATATAATCAAGAGAAACTATTAATATAAGGGGGAGGGTCCCATTGTCTTCATTTAATTTGAATTTAGAGAAAATACTGATGTTGGCACATTTATGAAATATACTATATAGTTGTTTAGAACCACCAGAAAGCATTTTGAGGTTCGGAGGCTTTGGGGTTTTTTTTGTTTACTTGTTTTTTTGTGTGTGTGTGGAGTGATTCCTACTTGAAAGACAAGACGTTGATTGCTGGGAATGCTTTTAGTTGTAGTGAAAGACTTACTGGCTTGTGGTTTAGCATAAAAGTGCTGTGTGCTGTGTTGATCATCACTGCTTGTTACAGTATTTTGTGCTTTATGTGGAAGTACAAAAATACAGATGTTCAGATTCAGCTTAACTTCTGATTGAGAGAGAATCCAAGAACTTTTTTTTCAGTGGACTTGAGTGTTTCTGTCACTCTCATGGCTTGCGGTTCACACTTCGTAAAATATTTTGGTAATACAGAGTTTTCTTGTTTTGTTTTTAAAAAAACAAGGTAACCCAAAGACATCATATAGAGATAACCTTCCAACCTTTTTCGAGTTGCATTGCCTTCTAAAAAGCAGTTGCTGTGTCCATGTAATTAAAATTGTGTCTTAAATGCCGAGAGATACTGTCCTAGCTTCCCAGAGTACTGTTCAATTCGTAGCACTTAAAGAAGTGGTACAAGAGTGTACTGGGTAAAGTAATTCATTGGTGAGCACAAAAGGATGCTTGTGCTGTAACAGCTCAACAGGGGTAATTATCAGACCCTTAATGACTTCTGTTAAGGTTTTCTGAGGATGGATAGAACACTAGACAAAAGCTTAAGTGCCCAAAATTAGGGTACAAATGGTCATTTGTGTTGCATCATTTAATTTAGTAGCTTGACTTTTTAGAGTTGCAGCAGTTTGCAATGAAATCTAAGTTCTGGATTATGCTTTATTTACACGTGTAGATACAGATTTAGATGTGCTTTGCTTTTAAAAAGGCTGTGTCTATAGTAGCTAAATTTTTAATTATTTTCTATAATGGCTACTATTCAACATTTTGCACCCTCAGAGTGTTTTATTAAGGATTTGCATCTATGTGTTTATAGAAAAGTTCAACGGCTAGCTCCAACTCTATGTCCTGTAGCCGTTTTTCTGCTTCACTTGCTGATTATGAACTCAAAAGCAATAAGCAAATTAATGCCTACTATAATATGATGATAGCTCTGTCTCTGACCTATCTAGCACTACTGACCTCCTTTGGGACCCTGCCTTTCACAATTTAATAGACAAAATCCTTCACCTTTAGCACAGAATACTTTATTTACAGCTGTCAGGCACTTTGGAGGGGATACCGGTAGCACCCAAGTGCGGATGCTTACCTTAGCCTTCCAAGTTAGCTAGCATCACTTCAGTGACATTCAGTGAAGAGAAGCTCAGAGAAGGTGATACAGAGTAGGATAATGGGGACAGCATAATACTGCTCAAATATAATACTGCTCAAATAATACTGGTCAAAGTTTGGGTGATGGGGTGGTGCCAGAATGATGAGGTACGATACCATCTTTTGAATAAAGACCTTGGCCATTGTGAGAAATCATTAAAAAACAACAAGCCTAGCAGCTCCTCAGATCTTAGTGCTGAACATGAGGATCTTCTGGCAGTGTGAGGAGGCAGATTTAATCACTTTGAGTGGACATTTGGGTGCTGTTGACAAAGCTAGACAGCAAGCACTGTTGTCTGGAGAATTTTAACTTCTAAATAGTGATTACTGCACTAACAATTGAAAGTGTGAAAATGCAGCGATATAGACGTCCCTGCATCCCTCTAGTATAGCCTGAGCTCTGAATGTCTGTAACTCCTGATTTTATTCCTTTCTGGACACAGTGACATTGGAATTGGCCAGTCTCAGGATGACAGCATTGTGGGACTGAGGCAAACGAAGCACATTCCTCCTGCTTTACCTGTCAGTGGAACCCTGTCATCCAGTAATCCTGATCTACTGCAGTCTCATCACCGCATCTTAGACTTCAATACTACTCCAGGTAAGGATCCTTTTTTGTTGTTCTTCTTGACTTTAAAATTTCCTTTCATTGATCTCTCTTTTTTTTTTTTTTTTTCCCCCGGACTTCCAGAGTCTGAAGATGCATGTGAGTTTTTTATTAACTGTATGCTGTCACCCACGGATTAGCCACATATTCATGCATTAGGATTTATTACATTTGTTCCAATATACTTTACCCGAATGTATGAGATGTCTATTTTTCAAGTATGTTGTATATAGAGTGCCTCTTACTGATTGAATACTCTTGGCCAGTGAAAACTTATTTTGCTTGGTATTTTATAACTTGCCCTGATAGATCAGTCTTTACAAGACTGCAGTATTTTCAAATAGCACAGTAGATCATTAGCTTATGGTAAAGCGAAAGGACATTGGACTGGGACACAGGACACGCGTTTCAGTCTTTTTCTGAAAAGTCTTATATAATCTTGTACTACATCTGTAATGGACAGAGTTTCAAAGTTCACTGTTAGTCACCCTGCCCTACAGCTGTATGCTGAATTCTTTGTATATAAAGTGATTTAAAATCCCATTCTGAAATAGATGAA
>WAAD01027318.1:45249-67428 GCA_013389945.1 Fregata magnificens | reverse complement strand
TTTATTTAAAATTTCCTTTTCTTTTATTTTCTTTTTTTTTTTTTTTTTTTTTCCCCCGGACTTCCAGAGTCTGAAGATGCATGTGAGTTTTTTATTAACTGTATGCTGTCACCCACGGATTAGCCACATATTCATGCATTAGGATTTATTACATTTGTTCCAATATACTTTACCCGAATGTATGAGATGTCTATTTTTCAAGTATGTTGTATATAGAGTGCCTCTTACTGATTGAATACTCTTGGCCAGTGAAAACTTATTTTGCTTGGTATTTTATAACTTGCCCTGATAGATCAGTCTTTACAAGACTGCAGTATTTTCAAATAGCACAGTAGATCATTAGCTTATGGTAAAGCGAAAGGACATTGGACTGGGACACAGGACACGCGTTTCAGTCTTTTTCTGAAAAGTCTTATATAATCTTGTACTACATCTGTAATGGACAGAGTTTCAAAGTTCACTGTTAGTCACCCTGCCCTACAGCTGTATGCTGAATTCTTTGTATATAAAGTGATTTAAAATCCCATTCTGAAATAGATGAAAAATGAACACATTTAGCAAAGAGGAACAAAGCATGGGGGCGAGTGAGGGAGAAAAAGGGGGAGAATATGAGAAACTTGAGAGCCTTATCTTATGAGAACGGTTTAGCTGGAGCTCCTGGCAAGGTTGGGATTTGGGCTGTTACCTGGCTGCAGGAAGGTTCTTAGTGGGAAACCTTCTCTGAGTTAAGTATCCAAATCTTTGCTATTAAAACATAGCTGCTGGACAAGGATATGGTGATGGTAGCTGTGCAGACACTTGGTTATTTTAGTCTAATCTTTAGAGTATTTCTCAAAAGTAGAACTGAAAATTCAGTGCCGTCCTAAGCCTGAGGGATTTCAAACCTTACCTAAAGGGACGGTGCTTAAACATCAGCCTACGTACTGGCTAAGTTGGTGCAATCATCGCACTTGAAATGGTGATACTGAGCATCACTTCATCTCAGATTTTTTAGGGCTAGAGAAGACTACAAGAAGGTGGTGTGTGAATTTTTTTCCCCCCCCAGTGTCTAAGATTGCTCCTGAGAGAGTGGGAAGATTGGGGTTTTTTTGTATTTTATCTACACTTTGAAGATATTCTTTATCAATAAGACCCTAACTTCTCATCAGCACTTTATCTATAAATGGGTGAAGATTCTGTTCTCCAGCTTGCCATTCATCTAGGCCAGACAGTTCTAGGTAATTAATGTGCCCCTAATGCCGAGCAGAGCGACTGGCAAACTTCCAGAGCTGTGGGCATCGCTGTCTCACGCAGCGTGAACAAACTTCGTTAATTGAGAAGGAAAACCATTACAGGTCTGAAGATCCTTCAATCACAGATGGAGTTCAGAGAAGTTTAATAAATGAATAATGTTCTACTGTTTGCCTTTTGCTTTGAGGAAAGGAGATAAATAATGATGTAATGCCATTGTTTCAGCATTATAGCAGCTTTTCCATTATATTTATAGAAAATGTATTAAGTAATTAGTGCTTTCTCATCTAGAAAAAAAACCTTTTTTTTTTTCCTTTGCTTAAAATTTGCCCAAATGTCCACACACTGAATATTTTTAAAGTAATTCACAGGTATAATTTTTCCCTGTGTGGGAGAGGGGGAAAAGGGGGACTGAAATAAAAAACATATACCTTAAGGGCTTTAGGGATGGTTGCATTGTAGATAGAAGAGTTGAATTATACCTCTATATACTTTAAGACTTGGAAAAAAATTAAAGCCTGCAATTTTAATTTCTTTTATTACCTTGGACTAAATTAAAGATGGAGATGGAGGCAGCTTGCAAGAAATTGAATGCACTGGAGAAGAAAGAGGAAAGTGGTAGAACAGCCATCCTTTGAGGCTTTGGGGAATATGCCTCAGGATAGAAAATAAAACAACTTGCTGCTTTGGAAGTGTAGTCTTTGAGGAGAAAATGAGAACAGCTTGAAAATTGCAAGGAGTCATTTTAGTTTCTCTTCCGATTTGCTCCGGCTTTTTCAAATACACTTTTTAAGGTTTATTTTTAAATGTTCAAATAGTCAATAGCACTTTGATTTCTCTTCTCTTGTGCTGTCTTTGCTATTCGATTGGAAATCAAAATAATATACTAATGATGAGCTGCCAGTCACTGGTACTTTTTTTTGTTTCCCCCACGCAAGTTTTCTAAGGGACTAGATTCCTGTCATATAGCATTGCATTCTTCAGCCTGCCGCTCCAGTTTCCTTTTTTTGAAAAGGAGTGGAGTGATTACAATTCTCTTCAAGTGCTGTTTTATTTAAAAATTATTGTGCTGAATTACTTGCTACCATTGCTATAGCTGTAATCATTTCAATTGCTGGCAGACATCTCTGTATTTTGTGTAGTGCTTTTGCTACCAGCTCTGATAGGTATAGAGCCTGAGAAATTGTATGGTAAAATACAGTGCAAAGATGATACTTTTGATATTTGCTGTTCTCTGCATTTCTTCATATTGACTTCAGGGATCCAGCAGAGGAGGTTATTTTCTCCTTGAACAAAACACTTGTTTCTTGGGAGTGTTAAGCGAGTTCCCACCTTGGTATTGTTTACAGTAGCTTCCCATCTTCATAGCATTTCTTTGAGTGGTGAGTATTTCTGTAACAGCGAGAGGCAACAAGATCTAGAGAGCAGCCTGGTTTTTAATAATGTCTCTGAAAGGCTGTGTCTTTGGCATCTGCCTTCCTCAAGATGTCGAAAAACGTAGGAGTTATTTCAGGCACTGCTTTGTATCCCTCCTCAACTAATCACTGAAGGAAGATGGGTCAGTGTTGAGTTGGTGATAAGAGGCAAAACTGGCTTGCTGGTTATAAGGTATTTGTACATTTGACTCAAGTACTTAGGGCTAAAAACTGGCCTGAACTGATACCAGTTATGTGTAACTGATGATGTAATCACTCAGTTCTAATGTGTTCCAGTATTAGTGCTTCTCAAGCTGCAAAAATACTACTGTGAGCTTAAAAGTTATGGGCTTAGTTGCATGAAATTTGTAAACTAACATATTTAAGCCTAATCAGCCTTTGTGGCATGTAAATGAACTCATATCAGAGAGATTTATCTTAATGCTTTCCAAATGATTATTTTGGAGACATGCAGCAGCAGTGGGAAGATGTTAATTTTTGCTCTTTCGTCACAAGATTTCTGTTGCTGAATAGATCTTTCTGTAGTAATTTGAATACATATTATGCACGTTCAGGTCTTGTCAAAAAAGATTGTGGTTGTATCAAAGTCAATGTTTTAATCTCGCAGCTGTTTCTTCAGGTTTCTTTTTTAATAATGATCATTTTTTTGGCTGTAGGTTCAGAAGGCTTTCTATTATCTATTTTCTTGTTCATATGACCTTTATGATCTTAAAAAAAAAGAAAAAGAAAATAATTTTTTTAAAAACATATTCATTAAAGAAAGAATAATGACCAGATGTCATGCCACACAAAACTGGAAAACTTATTTGTAACAGAGGGAAGAAATTAAATTAATTGAAAGTACTTGTCAGTTAAAAATACTTTATGTTAAAAAATCCAGTGGTGGATAGCTGCACAATTTTAGCTCTTTTTTTTCTTTTTGTAATACAATGATAATAATCAAACTTCAGTTGATTAATGGGTCTAGATTTCAATACGTTAGTGAAAGTATGGAAATATATATGGATTTGGTATTTCCGTATAGCTTATGGAAATACCAAATCCAACATTTGGAGTTAGGCTGGTAATTTTCCAGATTTCCTAAAAACAGCCGCCTTGTAGGTGTTCACTGTAAGTTTTCTATCATCAGTCACTTGAAACAATAATTTATTTAGAACTCGAATATTTGTGAAGTGTTTTTCTATCTCTGGCTGCTTTAGTTCTTAACTACTAAAACATTGGCACAGAGAAATAAAGAGCAAATTTTCAGTCTGTTCCTTACACATTTATTATGATGATTTAATTGTATCAAGGATAGAGTATTTTTCATAATTAAGTACTTGGATGCTTTAATACTACTGCAGTTTATTTGTGTATACGTGCATGCTAGTCATTATACATGCATCTTCCTAGCTAGTTATAGGTACATGTCTTCCCTTTGTGTGTGGCACTATGGTTGAGTGTCAGACTTAGGTAAATTAACNAAAAAAAAAAAACAAAAAAAAAAACCCCAAAAAAACAAACAAAAAAAACCCTGCCAACAACAAAAAACCCCAGAACAAACAAACACAAAAACCCCCCACCCCCCCAAAAAACCCCCAGCTGTTTGATAAGGAGAAAGGTGAAACAATGATACTGAAATAAAAACTGATAGCACTAGTAATTAGACTCAGAGTAACTGATGTTGCTTGTTCTTATAACATTAATTTTTTTTTTTGCTTTACTAAATTGCATACCTTGCGTGTAATTTTTTTTCAGACTTACCAGATCAAGTTCTGAGGGTTTTCAAGGCAGATCAGCAAAGTCGCTACATCATGATCAGCAAGGACACAACAGCAAAAGAAGTGGTCATCCAGGCTATCAGGGAATTTGCTCTCACTGCAACCCCTGATGCATATTCACTGTGCGAAGTCTCTGTCACACCTGAGGGTGTAATCAAGCAAAGGAGGCTTCCTGATCAGTTATCCAAGCTTGCTGACAGGATACAGCTAAGTGGCAGGTGAGATTGGAGACTGTGAGCTAGAGCTGATGATGCCAGTATTAAGTCAAAATCCTGTTAATAGGAGCACTATTTAATTATTAATGTTCTGTTTCTTTACAAGAAATCCTTATACAACTTCTAATTAATATCTAGGCCTGGTGAAATTCAATTTATTCTATGATTTCAACTGGATCATTACTGTAACTTTCACTAGTATTTGAGTATATTGTATCTAATGTCTTTTTGAATTTTGTTTTTGCAGGTATTACCTGAAGAATAACATGGAAACAGAAACTCTTTGTTCAGATGAGGATGCTCAAGAGTTACTAAGGGAAAGTCAAATTTCTCTACTACAGCTCAGTACTGTTGAGGTGGCTACCCAACTCTCCATGAGAAACTTTGAGCTATTCCGTAATATTGAACCCACGGAATACATAGATGATTTATTTAAACTCAAATCAAAAACAGGTTGCACTAATCTAAAAAAGTTTGAAGAGGTGATAAATCAAGAAACATTCTGGGTTGCTTCTGAGATTCTAAGAGAAACCAACCAGCTGAAAAGGATGAAGATCATTAAGCATTTCATTAAGATAGCACTACACTGCAGAGAATGCAAGAACTTCAACTCGATGTTTGCCATCATTAGGTATTGCCCCTTAATAATTTTACTTCTAAGTAAAAAGCAAAGTCTTACTTACGTCAGTCTAAAAAAAAATGTATTTAACAGAGTAAGCCAATAAATACTGCTAACATCAACACTTGACAATCCAATAAGGAGGACATTTTCCAGTAATTTGAACTTGACATTGAAACGTTTGCTGAAATATTATTTGGAATGCTACTATTATGTACTTATTGCTCAAGACAGTGAGGCAAGTGTCATTGGTGAGCATGGCAGTAGAGAAACTACTGCCCTTAGTTAAAGACCAAAAGAAACGGCAGTTATATGAAGAAAAATTATAACATTGTCCTAAGTGAATGGGTTAATTTCCCAAAGGGAGCTCATCATTTTATACATAGTTCCCAGTATCTTGAATTCATTGAGCCGTGATAAGTTGCCTTTGATTTTCTTTGTATCAGCAGTTTCTTGGATGGAACTCTGATAATAGTCAATAGCAGACTATGATGTCATATAATAAGCTGTAAATAAATATCTTTTAATAAGAAAAAAAAGTACTGAAAACGTCAGATAGAAAACCTTTCTTAGTTTTGGAATGAAAAGGAGGAGAATCTCTAATGTGTGTGTTTATAAATTTTTTTAAAACATTCACATTTCCTTTAGAGTCTCCCAAGTTAGGCAGGAAGAATCTAACAAAAAAAAAAAAAAATCCCTAAATATTGTCTCTTACGAAAAAGCTTGAGTAGGTTGCATTAAAATAACAATTTTATCAGTCTCTGGCAAAAGCCCGTGTCACGTTCAAGCAACAGATTGAATGTGACACTTTTTCTGAAGATCGCTGGTTTTGAATACCATGCAATCAAACGTGGAAAGTTCCAAAGTCAAGGATCCATGCTGATATTCAGTCACCATCTCTGAGATGTAAAAATCTCAAGACTTAGCTCAGCTATTTCAGCTGATCTCAATGAGAAATAAAAGCAGCCTGCCTGCTAGCAAAAATTTGAGTGAAGGAAAGATGCTAGATGCCATACTTTCCCATGGGGAGCAATGAATAGCAAGGCAGTCAATGCCATTAAGGAAAAAAACCCTGGGTTTTGTATGAGCTGCAGCTTCAGAATAACCTCAAATATGGAGAGTCTGTTAAAACAACTTGATCTAGACAAAACAAAGTCAGATGGATTATTGCAGCAAGAAGATGGATCACTGTGCTGTCACCACCTAAACGTAATGTAGGTGGAAGATGGTTTTTGCTCCAGTTTGGTAATCTGAAAATAAGTGATGATTCTGAGGTACTCCTAGATTATGACATTGTTAACAAATTCGGACACTGTTCCAAAGTAATAAGAATAAAGTACATACTCTCTATAAGGTTTAATTGCTCATCCAAGTGTAACTTTTATCTGTTTATTGTTACATCATGTAGATAACTCCAGTTTTTATAGCTTTTATAAAAATTATCTTAATTGTCCTGTAATATACGCTGGCAAAAGGAAGTTTTCACTTTCTGTTACTTTATTGACATTGTTGTGCTACGCTATTCTGGCTATATGGTATTTCTCCCATACAAAATTTAACATGGTCTTTTCTAGGATTTTTTTGTTTCTTTCTATTGTTCTTGAACTTTTTTGCACTCTTTTTGTTTGTTTCAAGTGGCCTGAATTTGGCACCAGTTGCAAGGCTCCGAACTACTTGGGAAAAGCTTCCAAGCAAGTATGAAAAACTGTTTCAAGACCTACAGGACTTGTTTGATCCATCTAGGAATATGGCAAAATATCGTAATGTCCTTAACAGCCAAAACCTACAGCCCCCCATTATCCCCCTGTTTCCTGTTATCAAAAAAGACCTTACATTCCTTCATGAAGGTAAAAGCAGAAGTACGTCATCTTTTACCAGCTAAGGAAAACTAACTTTGGTACCTAATAACTGATGTTGTTAATTGTTGATTGTAGGAAATGATTCAAAAGTGGAGGGCTTGGTCAATTTTGAGAAGCTGAGAATGATTGCGAAGGAGATACGCCATGTTGGTCGCATGGCATCTGTGAACATGGATCCTGCTTTAATGTTTAGAACGAGGTAAGTGTGTTGTATTAGGAAGAGCTTTTCCCAGCTGAGAGGAGGCTAGGTATCAGCAAGAGGTGCTTTTCAAGTGCCCCTTGTTGTATTGGAGCAGTATGAGTTTTTTGTTTGTTGTTGACAATTTACCAAAATTATGTGGTGTTCTAAAACTGGAGAAATCATTACATTTTATGTTTATCAATATATATTAAAATGTTTTATATTATTCCTTAGCTGCCAGTTTCCTCATAAAAATGAGATTCCATCAGTGGGAGGGAGGGGGAGATACTGTCTTGAACACGTTACGTATTAGTCTGTTTGAAATGTTGATGTGTGCCAGCCTTATCATTTTGATTTAGTAGAAGTGGGAATGTATCTGACGTAGTGTCAGCTAGTAGTGTTGGGAAACGTGGAGTGAATGCTCTTTGGCTTCATGTTAGACCAGCTTATTGCATACTCTTTTTCTTAATTTGAGCTAGAAGAGTTTGTAATATCTGACTGAATGCCCGAGTCAAGGCTCTCTTTAATGTTTGTGGGCTTCCAGAACTGCTTGTCCTGAGGTCTGGTCTTTTTCTTTCTGAGCTTGTGATCTTTCTCTGTCTCTTCTTAAACCCATGCTTTACTCTTCCTGGCTCTCACTTGCAGGAAGAAGAAATGGAGGAGTTTGGGGTAAGTGGTTGGAGACAACGCACACAGACATTCATTCTTCCTTACCATTTGCATTGTTTCTTACTTGCTGTCTTTAATTTTCTGGCGCTTTGACATTTTTTTTCTTTCGTTAACCCTTTTTTACTGACAATACATTTTAATCCAGGAGCGCTTTTGCGTTTGAGGTTAAAACACAAAAGTTGTAAATTATTTATAACTGTTTGTAGATAGGAGTGGGGTGTTTGTCTCTCCCACCTGCAATTTAAACTGCCAAAGGAAGTGGCTTTCAGTAAAAGAGAAATTATAAAATGGCAAGGTTGCAACAGCTGAAAATTGCTGTTAACTTTCTTATGCCTAATAAGCAATTATCACAGTCAAATACAAAAGCTAAAACTTACAGTATCTGCTAAACTAACTTCATATTACAATTCAGCCATCATTTTTACTCTTAACAATTCAGGAACAATGCATAGCTTTCATATAGACATGCATACATTGAAATGTGCATGGCATTTATTTCATCACAAACTAGCTGATCATTTTATTTAACAAAAAGCTGTCTTCAACCTAGCAAGTTACAAGGAAGTTCTCTTTTTGTAAAACTGAGCTGTACATTTTGTATACGGTTTGATTTAAAAAGTATTTAGAGAGCTTTCAAAATGCCTGCCGTATATGTATTTAAATTTGACCCTCAACTATAGTCTTCTGTCAGCATTGCATTACTGCATGAGCTTTTCCTAATGCTCCAATCTTCTCAGTAGCTGGCTTACGTGAGAGAGCTAGCTTGAATGCTTTTCTAGATGTGTGAAGTGATATTGCCTGGTTGGAACAGAACAGGTTAAAATATTTGTGTAATTAAAATAGTGCCTGTAACCAAGTAAAAAGATTTCCTGACCCTCATCTTTCTATCTGTTATAGCTGTTTGACTTACTGGAATGAGGCATGTAAGCTTTGACCGTAGACTGACATTCATGCATCTTCTGCACGTTTCATGTTTACCAAGTGATACCGTATTGGACTAAGTCATACTTTTCCCCTTTTTCCTCCCCCTCCTGCTCCTCCTTCACTCCAGGTCTCTCAGCCAGGGCAGTACCAATGCAGCCGTGCTGGACGTCGCACAAACGGGGGGTCATAAAAAGCGGGTTCGTCGCAGCTCCTTCCTTAATGCTAAAAAACTCTATGAAGATGCTCAGATGGCACGGAAAGTAAAGCAGTATCTCTCAAACTTGGACCTGGAAATGGATGAAGAGAGCCTCCAGACACTGTCTCTGCAGTGTGAGCCAGCCACCAACACATGTGAGCATTGTCATTTGTTATGGGTTTCAAGGAAACTGTTAAATACACCTCTGTTTCTTCTCCAAGGAAGTAATTGGGAACAGTAACTAGACAATGAGGTGGAAAATGATGTGTCTAGTCATTTCCAAGTACCGAACATCTATGAGTCTTAAGGAAATCATCTTGCAGGTTAACAATATAGAGACATAGCATTTATGTAGGAGACAAGGCTTTCAGATGATGTCATGCTGAAGTGCACAAGGGTTCTTTAGATTTGTCCGTACAAAGGGTATGGAGGAGCCAAAAGTTTCTCTACAGTTCTGATGTGCTCAGGCTATTGGTGTGAATAGGGTTGGTCATCCTGGATATCTTGGCATTGAGAGGGAAAAGGGGATTTCCCTATGTGCAGGTGTTTCAGAGACACCTGGAGGGAGGTAACTGGCTGCAGCAGAAGGGGACCTTATGCTGGATATTGGTTTCATTTTGATTTGAGGGAATGCTGTATCTTATGCCCTTCCCTTCCTTCAGGGTAGCAAAAGATAGTAATTATATATCCATTCTGAACCAGTTGTAGTCCTTATGATAGCCCAGTGTAACTTCTAGTCATGTTTTTGATAACTATAACAATAGTCATTTATGAGAGTTTTATTTTGAGAAAGAGAGTGAATGTTCTTTGATAATGTACATATTTTAAATGGAGTTAAATCTCCCCCTCTTTTCCTCTTCATCTTTTCTCTCTAAAGGTATCCTACTACATTAATTGTACAAGTATTTGAGCATCTGTTAATTATTAATTGGAGGGCTTTGCACTGCTCAGATTAAAACTCCCACAATATTTTTAGTAAGTAATCATTCTATGCTTTCTCCCATTTCTTGCAAAGTGCCGAAGAATACAGGAGACAAGCGATCTGGAAAATCTGAAACGTCACCAGTGGCTCCCCGGGCAGGCATCCAGCAGAAAGTGCAGCAGCAGCAGCAACATAAAGTAAACCAAGCATTGCAGGTCCCTGCCGTATCTCTTTATCCTTCTCGCAAGAAAGTGCCAGTCAAAGACCTCCCACCATTCGGTAAGTGGAACGATGAAGCGTTCGGTTTAATATCCTGAAGTTTGTTTGCTTATGTCAGGGAGACATTTTTAATCAAATAAGATTCAGACATTTATTTCTGGTAGTATTATCTGCAGGTTATGCCAGTTCATGCAGTGTGTACGCATAATTCTCTTCTCTAGAAATGGAAAGAAAGAAATCTAGGAAAACATCCTGTCAATTTAATCAGTATAAGTATTTACCTGTTAGTAGCAACTGGAAGGAATGCATGTTTCTAACTATCTGCCCTGGGATCTTGGCTTAACTTTTCCAAAGGGATTAGTGACTTGGAGTGTCTGAGATGCCTCAGAAGTTTTGGTGTTTTTTCAAAAGTTGAATATTTAATGTGAAATTCAGGCCTGCTCAAACTGGTAGTCCTGTTAGAAATGTAGGCCTGAAGTTGCACGTTGAGAATTGTCCTAGTGCTTTTTTATTGTTGTTATTCAGTGGTTGCTGCCTGCATGTCGCTCAGAAAGATACCGGACTATAGGAATTTCTTCTAATCTGATTTCCAAATCTCTGTCCCAGCAAGAGCTTAATTCTGATCTCACTTTTTATTAGTTTTACTTGTGCACTGCTTAGGCTGCTAGCAAAACATTAGAAGCGGCAAAATGAGCAAGAAACAATCCAATATTCATCTAGTTCTTGTTGATTTTACCATTAAATTTTAATCTTAAAAGGACTTTGAGGCACCATAGATGCGTTTTTGCTCTTGGTGGGAAAGTTTCTGAAAACTGACTAGGTTATGTTGATGAAACAGCTGTAAATTATTGATAGCAGCATTGTGATCCAACAGATCAAAGATAAATTCTGTAGAATGCTTGAAAATAACCTCTACCTCAAACATTTGCAAAACTGTAAGAGAAGCTCCGTCTTCACTTCTAAGACTGTCCCAGGGTAGATTTTTGAGGGGAGGAGAAGAGAAAGATGGATAAATGTTGCCTGAGAAAAGCAATTCTTGATGTCCTAGATCTTTACATCATACATCATACATCATCTTCAGGATGTTTTTACTCTTTAGTTTCCCAAAATAAGCTGGTGCAGAGACAGTTCTCAAAAATGAAAGGGAGAAAGGCAGCTGCAGGATAGCCTTGTTTTGGAAGCCTAATCTTATTAGTCTTCTTTCCAGCTTTCTTTAACCTTCTAGGCTACTCTGAATAGAAAAGAAACAGGAGAACAGTTTTAATTCTTACTATATAAACCTTCACTAACCAGTGAGATTTGTGTGTTTGTATTCAACATAATTTTAGTTCAAGTTTCTCAGTAACCATTACTATGCATATCCTTGATTTATCTATTGTATAGGCAGTATTCTGCAACACCGTATCTGCATTGTGTTTGATAAAATATTTATTTTAGGTGGCCAGAATGAAAGACCGGCTGCACTAATATGCAGAAATAAAGCACTGTGTGTTAAACAGGACTAGGTTTAAACATTTTGCTTCATTTAAGCTGGTGTCAGAAACTCACAAATATAGAGGAAAAAATTTAGGTTTTTTTCCTGTATGGTGTCTGCTCTATAAATGCATTGTGAAACAGAAGATGTATTTATACGGGACTTTACATCTGCCTACATTAATTCTTATTTAAAGGCATTAACTCCCCACAAGCTTTAAAGAAAATTCTTTCATTATCTGAGGAAGGAAGTTTGGATCGTCACAAGAAACAATCTGAAGACACAGTCTCAAGTGCATCTTCACAGCTGTCTTCTCCTCCCACTTCACCACAGAGCTCTCCAAGGAAAGGTATTAGACATGCAATATTTCTCATCCTGTTTCCTGAAGCTCATAGACTTTGGAAACTTCTGAGAGAGAATTTGGACACTTAGGATAAACTACTGCTGCTCCTTTTTTTGTCACATATGGTCAGCAAGAGGGCAGGAAGTGTAGTGCAGAGTGGGATGCATGAAAGGATACCTGGGAACCTGATTTCAGGGATACCTGAAAGCCCTCTGGTTAGCAAAAGCCGGGAGAGATAGCCTGGTCTGATACAGGATTTGATGCAGTAGGTCACTCTCACTGCAGCTGCTTCTGACAAAAATATTCCCATCTTCAGTGTTTCCTGCCAGTGGAAGGATGTGCATATTGAAACTTAAAATCTTTGTACAGCATTGAGCACACTAGCTTATAGAGGAATTATTTGCTGTGTCATGCATCTTGATGGGATGTGACCTACGTATGACAGGCAGGCTTAAGACATTTGCGATTCAAATCACAAATTCAAATACACAACGTTTTACTGACAGCCTGATTATTCAAACAATGTATATGGATATTTGAAGAACGGTATTAAACATTGGAGCTTTCTTGAATGAGTTCTTTTTAAGTGACTTCATAGACTTATTTTTTTAAAGTGAATTTAGGACTTTAAAGGGATTTTTTTTAACCCTGTTTGTTTTTTCATTATACTTGTTCTGGTTATGAATTGACAAAATGGAGAACTGGAGGCATTTTCCTGTAGTTTAAACAAAAAAAAGTCCCTTTGGAAGTATGATAGCCTAGTTGTATTGCAGATAACTTCTAAGTTATTTTCTTTTTGGAATATCATAAAAATTCAGTTTAACAGTTACATAATACAACATTATGGTAAAATACTGGGGTTGAGTCCTCATACTAGAAGTTCAGAATGCTAAAGAGATGAGTGTGTTGGAGACTTCCCTGTAACAATAACTTTCCCTAAACTGCACAGGGATGGTAAGGATTTGAAACTTATGTGACAATCACTTTTTCTGCTTTCTTATCAAATGGATAGCTAAGCCCTTCTCTTAACGTGGTAGGTGGCAGTGCCGATCAGTTGAGGCCTTATGGCTCCAGACTAATGGACCTAACCAGTTCCTTCTCTCAGAAGTGAGAACAGTAACAAGAATAACAACTCACCAAGGACCTCTGGGATAGGTGGGGCTTATGGAAACAAAAGGGGGGGGGGTTGGAATCCAATTGGGTAAGCAGAGATCTGAAAAGGGGAGAGATGAATATGGCAAGAAAGTACAAATGCCTGTCCAAAATCTCTATTGAAGTGATATTTACTATGGTCAGATGGAGGAGGATGTTATGTAGAGAAGACTTAGATTACCACCTCGAGTCCTTGTAAGCTATCATCATGACTTCTCCCAAAAACTACATTAGCAAAGAGTGAATTTATATAAATATGGTTAGGCCTATGCATTTCTTGAAAAGGGAATTGGGATTCTGTACTTAGTTCATAGTGGGCAAAAAGCAAATCATAAACNGCTAATGGTATGTTCTTTCAGACAAAAATGGCAGCATTAATTCCATGTGCTCAGCAAGTGAATTGGGACAGATCAGTTGAAGTCATCCTGGCAGTTACGTGTAAACTGAAAGCAAAAGATAAAAACTGCTGTTACTTGTGGATGTATGTTGTTTAATTATCTTAGCTGGCAAGAGCATTCAGCACAACTTTATTTAATACTGAAACAAAAGCTGAATTTGCCTCTGTGACATGGTTTGCAGATTTTATCTCAGTCTGGCAGTGTCAATGCTACCTCCAAATTACGGTATAATTCTGGTAATATATGCTATTTGGAATGTAATTAGTTAGCCAAGTACCACAAAGCAAGCTTGAAGATCTGGCCCTCTCTCAGCCAAGATACATAATAAGCAGTCAGCCCAGACATCTGGGCTTCATGTTGTATCTGCTGTTCATCTCTGAAGTGTAGCTTTGCAGAACAGAAAAACTGTGTGAGAGGGTCTCTTGGATTACTTTAAGCAGTAATCTTGTCCAGGGCATCTCTTTCATTCCAATCTTGGAGACAGTGTTTATGTACAGGCAGTTTTTTGAGAAGTGAGATTTCATAATGCGGGGATACAAGTATGATGATGCATTTGAAAATAATTTGGGGGAGGACAGCAGAGAAGGAAGGTGAGCAGTTGGTTTCTAAATGAGTAGTGCATGTTCCCACAATCTTAAACCTCTTATTAAGAGACAGAATACACGGTGTTACACAGTTCTGCTATGTATCTTTATCTTTTGCAGTGCTCCTTCTGTGTAAATATAATCGTAGTTTTGATTTACTATGGTAGCAGTATTGCCGGCTGCCTGGCAATAACTGAGCAGGCTTCTCGGAGAGTCTGATTAACGTGACGTTCCCTTTGCAGGCTATACTTTGGCTCCTAGTGGCACGGTGGATAATTTTTCAGATTCTGGTCACAGCGAAATTTCTTCCAGATCTAGTATTGTCAGCAATTCCTCTTTTGACTCTATGCCAGTCTCCCTGCATGATGAGAGGAGACAGAGGCATTCTGTCAGCATCGTGGAGACAAATCTTGGTGTGGGAAGGATTGATAGAAGAACTATGATTGAACCAGATCAATACAGCTTAGGGTAAGAATTTTATTTGTGCTTACTTACATTATTCTTTCATATAGTGTGTATGTGGCATGTATATTTGTTCATGTAACTTTCCCTTATCTTTCTCAAATATTTTTCCTCCCCTGCTCTTAAAAACTACTATTTCAATGCTGCGTTTTGTGATAATGCTCCATTTTCTGACAAGAAAAGGATTTGTACTCCTGAGTGTGTGATGAGGTCCACAGCAGAAAGACCTCAGTAGACCTTATCAGCTGAGCATTTAGTAGTGCTGTAGATTATCCTCTTTATGGCAGACTAGTATCCTAGCCTGTTTTCTAGATGGGGAATTAACAGAATTAGATGAGAAATTATTCATACAATTATTCAGTGATCAAGCTGAGAACAGAAATAGCTAGTAATTTTCCAGTCTGTTTCATAGAAAAGAGCATATTTATCTAACTCAAAAATATTTCACCCCAGATATGTCTTCTAGTCAACAATAATTGGAAGCTAAAATTCACATTAGGCTGCTGGTTTTCTAGGTAATTTTCTAGGTAATTAACTTCTGTAATGGTGGGGAAGCTAGTGCTGTGAGGAGTTCTCTAAATCTCTAGCAGTGAGCCTTGGTCTGAAAATAATTGGAGCTCTGGCTCCTATTTAGTCTCTACTTACTTTTCTGAGCTGTTGTTTGGATGCTTCAGTCCTCTGAATGGTTTCAGGGTTTTTAATCCTGCGGGGTCTGTGGATGGCAGACCTGTTCCAAAACTGGTGTACTTCAGCTTTGGGAATCCCAGGCTATGCAAACTCTTTAATCAGATGTCTTAAAGATTTGGAAGAGCAGAGTTCCAGTCTGCATAGCAAGCTGTCCCAGAAGGACAAATCCCAGGAGCCTGGATAGCTGCTAAACAAAAGTGACACTTTGTTGGTTTTCTCTGCTGCTATGTAAGTGATAGTGTCAGACTTAATCGCTGAAAGGCTACAGAGAACATACTTGCTCTATGAAGTAGCATGTGTTTCCAAAATTAAGGTTAAAATACATTTCCATTTGCAAGAAATGTTGAAAAGTTGGCTTTCAGAGTTTCCTAAGCAGAAAAAAATCTGAAAAGCTGAAACCTAAACCTGAATATCAGCCACCTCCTGCTAAAACTCTAACTTTTGATCCTTTGCTTCGCATGGCTGGAAAAGCAGCAGAAACCTTATCTATCAGTCTATTCCTCTTTATATATGTCACTGTGGTTTGCCTGTCTTGAAGGGCTGCTGCAAAGTTAAGATTTTACCTTTTGAAATGACTCCACCGAACTGTTAAGTTTTCTCAGGATATCTATCCAGTAATTTTTTTGTTTTGTTTTATTGAGGATGAATTTGCAAGTGTTCTATTCTCAAAATTGAATTAGTCATTAATGCAAATAATATAAATTGCATCAAAACCTTCAATCATGGAATCATAGAATGGTTTGGGTTGGAAGGGAACTTTTAAAGGCCTTTAAAGGTCATCTAGTCCAACCCTCCAATATGTTTGCTTTTCTCTTGACTGTTGAATTCTTCACGTGTCTTGTAAATGATCTCCAATTCCAACGCTGGCTTTATTTTTTTTTTTTCTTCCCCTCTTCAATGTGCATCTAGCTCATATGCACCACTGTCAGAGACCAGAGGCCTGTATGCTGGAGCAACTGTGCTTTCTTCTCCTAGTACAGAAGAACTGTCACAGGATCAAGGGGACAGAGCTTCGCTCGATGCAGCTGACAGTGGCCGTGGTAGCTGGACTTCTTGTTCGAGTGGTTCTCATGACAACATACAAACAATACAGCACCAGAGAAGCTGGGAGACTCTGCCTTTTGGACATGCTCATTTCGATAGTTCAGGCGATGGGGCAGGACTATGGGCCTCGGGCAGTCATATGGACCAGCTGATGTTCCCCGATCATGGCACAAAGTATGGCAGGCAAAGTCAAGGTAGGGAGGGCCTTGATCAAGCACAGTCCAGAGCAAGCTGGGCATCCTCAACAGGCTACTGGGGAGAGGACTCGGAAGGTGATACAGGTACCATAAAGCGGAGGGGTGGGAAGGATGTTTCAATTGAAGCTGAAACCAGTAGCATAACATCTCTACCAGCAGAGGAGTCAAAGCCAGCTCCTGTGCCTGCTCATATAGCAGTATCATCAAGTAGTACAAAGGGTCTTATTGGTAAGTTAAGTTTTGTTTACCATGAAATATTTTAGTTCATTTGCTTATGGTTCTTCGTATTGTTCTAAAACTGCATTTCTTTTGTCTGGTTTGATTCTTTTTATGTTAAAAGCAAAACGGAACATTTCGCAGTCTCTCTCAAATTTTCCGCTTTAACTGTGCATTTATTGCAAGGGAAGATATCACATATTGTTGATTCTCAGCTCTGGCAGCGCCTTTGTGTTTCAAGAGAGCCTGCCATACATCAAAAAAGTAGCTCAACTGCTGGACAGTGTTTTGAGAGGTTGATGTATTTAGGTGTCTGTTCTGAAATGTGAATTTCCCTTCACAGTAAGGCTCCACATTCTATATTTAGATATCTTAATAAATGTGGCCTGATTTTTTTTTTAGAAGCCTTTTACTTTATACATCTGTATGACTTGTCTGATAATTGTGAATATTCCTTACTTCTGAAAATGGGATCACTTTGTGCTTAAATACCAACTGAGAAGTTTCTTTGGACTGCTGAAACTGAAGAGGTTCCTAAGAAATTAGACCTGAAATACATTTATAATCCTTCAACAAAAGAAAGATCAGATAATATATAAATTAGTATGAAGGTGTCTTTGGCTGTGCTTAACATTTTTCCCGTACTGTTCCTTCTACGCATCCCAGTCCTTGGGCCATGCAAGACCTCTGCGTTTTTGCCTCTTTCATTCCATTCATTCCCCTTTGCTTTGCCTTTCTTCAGGTTAATATGAAGAACTGTCTAAAAGCCATTTCGTGCTGACACAGCTGAAAAAGTCTGCCAGATTGAGGTCATGCTGAGACCACTGTGATAAACTGTTTTTCTATTTTCTGCCCAAGTATATTGCTTAGCAATGGCCCATTGCCTCAAAGCTTGGGTGCAGGTCTGAATCCCTGAACTATGAAGAGGAGGAAGCTGTTCAGTTGAGGACTCCAGTTTCTGATTCATGCCACTCTCTAATTTTACCCTTTTACGCCCTTGGTTTCCACCAGAATGTGGAACAAGCATGTTCAAACTTGCCTGTCAAGGCAGTGCTTTCCACTACGCTTGTAGAGACTTGAGAGAACGTGAAAGAGATCTGAAAATTCAAGCCACACGCTTCCATACACTTCAGTACTCTTACCTAATTATCCTGCAAACGTAACTCTGCATATCACTGTCCAACAGAAGCCACTATTTTTACATGGTTCTTTTGCGCTGGATAGGCATTGATGTCTTGCAGTATTTCAATTTCTTCTGCATCAAAGTTACTTTTCAGAAGACTTTGAATAAAATTTCTCAGAAACTTCATCTTGCTGCTTTGCTCAGTTAAAACAATTTGTCCAAGAAAAATACTTAGATTCTATTGGAAAATATTTGGTTTTGTTTTAATACCAAGACTTTATTTTTAGTCTATAAAAACTCACATCCAAGTAGCACCAGTCCATTTTAAGTTTGTACTGCCCTTTCAGTCAATTCCATGCTGCATAATGAAGGGTGATGTTGTCATCACCACTTGTGCAAGAATATACAGTGTATGACAAGCTGTGGAGAGTAAATTGTCTGTGTCAGTGGTTTTTCCTGCTGTGTTTGCCTTTGTACTGTAAGTTAAGTGGTCATGTGTTAATGGGCTAGACCCACAGAAAGTGTTCAGTATCAAAGCCCCAGCTGACTTTAAATACATAACTCCAAAATAGGAGGTCATGCCTATCTGCTGTGTGGCCCTGCAGATGCTTAAAATGCTTAATCGCCGTTTCCTCCCTTGAAGCTCTCTGCAAGAGAGAACTTCTAAGTATGCCCAGAGTTAAGCCTTGTTCAGGTAAACAGTTGCGCCTCAATGAGATACACAAACTAGGTGGTGGTCTTTCCGCCTCCTATATAAAATCATATTCAGTCATTGTTCTTACGGGCATACTTTCAAGTTTAATTTTGCAGATAATACAACCGTAAGAGCAGCGGGCAGTAATGCATACAGAAAGTATGAAGATGAAGTCCACTTCTCTTCCTTACCTTTTGGAATTGTAGCTTATGTCTCATGAATTGGTAAGATTTGTAGGGAGAAATAACGTATCAGGTGCATTTCCCCCCCGCCCCTCCACAAGATGCTAAAAAAGAAAGAGATGAGCTCTTAGGTACAAAGCCCATCTTCAGGATTAAGAAAGATAGTCATGCATTTGGGGAGATGCCAGTATTCCTGATGGTTGCCACTTCTGTGGACTCTTGAGTCTTCCACGTTACTTTGATCAGTGTATGTCTTATTGTATACAATTGATGAACCAGCTTCAGTTGCTAAGTTTGAACAAATTCCCCATGCTATTTGGTGAATGTTATTAGAGTAATGCTTCACTACTGGAAGAATAGCTATATCTGTGTAGGTTGTATATTCTATACTTTCTTGCATGGTTTATTTTTCAAGACCTCATTGTCTACCGTATGGTAGTTAACTTTTGTCCTTCAGACCTGCGATGTTGAGTTCATTGATGATTGAGCAGTTTTCCTCTTACTATCTCTTATAATAATCTGTTGTTTTTCCTGCAGCACGAAAAGAGGGTCGATATCGGGAGCCACCTCCAACTCCTCCTGGTTATGTAGGAATACCTATTGCTGAGTTTGCAGAAGGTGGTTCGCATCCAACCAGAAAGCCTCCAGATTACAACATAGCACTTCAGAGGTCTAGAATGGTGGCACGGACATGTGAGACCCATGGGACATCAACTCCACAGCAGCAGTCACATGGCCATTCAGCTAGCAGGCCTGTGAACAAACCTCAGTGGCATAAACCAAATGAGTCAGATCCACGTCTTGCTCACTATCCGTCTCAAGGGTTTTCCACAGAGGAAGATGGTAAATTTCTAATTGTTAGATTTTGAGTGTGCTGCATGCAAAAATTGTCAATGCTTTCACAGACACAAAGCAAATTACACAAATGTGTTCTGCCATAGAAATTCTTGCCATAATTTGAGCTCTCTTCCATCTTTCAAAACTTGCTATTTGTTAGCTTTCTGGAAGGGGAGGAATTCAGTTCATCCTAAGTATAATTTAAAATTTGGAATGTAGTTCCACCTGAATCTTGGAAAACCAAGCAGTTGGCTTAGGCAACTTCTCTGGACGTGCCTGTGTTCACCAGGTACAGCCCTAGCTGCCCTGAAAGTTTCCAGCGTACCTAATGTTTGGCACTAACCATGTATTTAATGGTCAAAAAGTATCCTTGTCTATAGAATACATGCCCATCCGCCCCATAGAGCATCATTGGTCAGGTTTATTTGGACAGTCACTCACATTCTACCTGAAACTCTTACACTGTGGACACTGGGTCTTCCACACCAACTGCTTCACATAACGAGTTCACTACTCTTTTGCTATCTCGCTTGCCCAAGCGTGTCTGTATCTTTATGCTTTAGCTCAGCTATAATGATAGCTGTTTTCCTATGGAGTGCAAGTGTAGCTGGATTGCATCTTTAGGGCTATGTGCTCAAAATTTAGGCAGGGTGGTGCCCAAATCACATGCTTGAATGCTTTGTTTTGCCTAATGATAGAAAGGCTAACTTTCCCCTTTCCTCTCTAGCTGCTTAGTTACTAAGGTTTTATGTGCAAGATGAACTCCGCAGTTGAACATGATGGAAAAAAATGAAGTCTACCTTAATCGAATTGCCTCAAACTTTGAGAATTACCACGACACAGAATTTTAATTGTTTCTACCAATGATGACTAAAGCGGCACTCAATCCTTATGCAATCTTAATTTAAATAAATCACAGATCCATTCAGGGAAAAATGTAAGATGGCTTTATGAAGCTATTGGATATCTAGGAGTAGCTGTTGTGTTCCTCATGCTGAGGAACTGCACCTAGCTCAGTTATAGCAATTGTCTTATTTTCTTTGAGAACAAAATTACAAAGGAATACTTCTCATGAGACCTGAAATGTACAGATATTTGGATTGTTTTAAAATATATACCTAATACAACGAAATGGAAAACACATGAGCACAGTACAGGTTGTTTCATTCAGTAGCAGTCTTGTTCTATATGAACTAAATTCTATTTTCCCCTACCCTATTGTGTTTGCAGAAGATGAACAAGTCTCTGCTGTCTAAGACTTGGGGCTTTTCTGGATCCAGAGTGAGCCACCTTAAAGGAGAGCACAAGAAGACGTCCCTAGAATAGGAGCCTTGGAACTATAGTTAAAGGATGGTGGACCTATTTGCCTCCTTCCCTGCCTTAAAGCAGCATGGGGCTTCTTCCTCTGCCCCTCCCCCTTCTGTCCCCTCTCCCCTTGCATGTGAAATACTGTGAAGAAATCGCCCTGGCACTTTTCAAACTGTGTTGCTTGAAATGCACAGTGCAGCAATCTCCAAGCTACCACTGTCGCTGTCTGCCACATCACACAGTATCATTCCAAATTCCAAGATCATCACATCAGGATGATTAACTCTGGCTGCACTTCCCAAGGCCTGGAAGGGTTTTTTTAAATCTTCCTCTTAGATTTTAATCACAGTCCTAGCACTTAGTCTCATTGGGATAATGAGATAAGCTAGTTGTCAAATTACATTTGGCCTTTAACCTACAAAGAGAAAAATGCATTGAAGTCCTTCAAGGAGGCAGTGCTTATTTGCTTGTTTACAATGCCTTTGTTACGATTTTGTATGTTTGCGTTTTGGAGAGCAAATACTGCATCTGCATAGTAGTTACAGTATTATTTTATACCTGTAAGTAGGGTTGCCAGCCTGAGCTCCTGTAAAGAATATTGCTGTCACGTGGCTGAGCAGGGCAGAAGGGAAGGCAGAGGTTATGGGATGCCACCTTTCCTTGACTGACTCGCTTCACTCTTAATGCGCCCCACCCTGGAATCTTCAAAAGTTTGTACATGTTAGCGTTAATGGCATCCTCAGCCAGGTCTAGTGTAAATGCTGAAATGCGTGCTTGCAACTGGCCGGCGATGGAAGAGGACACTGTGTGTATCATACCTGTGCCTTGCGGAATACAGGATGGCATACTAAATAAGAAAGTGTCCCATTCTAATGAGACAGACGGCAACCCCACCTTTTAAGTTATATATTATTTTAATTTTTTTTTTTTTTTACTATATAGTAGTTATATTAAAAGAAAAATTAACTGGATAACATTGCAGTGAAGGCAAGTTGGGATGTCACAGCTCATGTCAGCTGTTAACACTGATCTAATAACCTCCATCTATTGACTTTGGCATTAGGGGATAAACGAGCCTTTAAGTAATGAAAAATAACACGTTTAGATTTGCCAGCCTTTGCAATGCAGAAATAGTCACAACTGTTAATGGCTTCATGGAACACTGCATGTGTAGAGAAGGCCAATGTGTAGCAACCACCTGCTCACAGCTGCTATTAACCCTATAATGACTGAAATGACCCTCCCCTC
>WAAD01027318.1:0-45198 GCA_013389945.1 Fregata magnificens | reverse complement strand
CACAGACTCCGGAGAAGTGAAGGCTGCCAATCCGAGTAGTACTCAAATGTGAGGAACTGCTGGTCTTGGATTTTTTTTTTTTTCCATTGAACTCAGCTGATCATATTGATCAGTAGATAAACGTAAATAGCTTCAACTTTTAAAGATCAAATTGCAGTGTTTTTTCACTGTATCAAACAAATGTCAGTGCTTTATTTAATTCTCTCTCCTGTAATCATAGCTTTTGTCTATTTGCTTATATATCACATTGTCAATTATGCATTTGTAATTTTACACGTAATATGCATTATTTGCCAGTTTTATTCTCAAGGCTATGGACCTCATGTGCATATAGAAATACAAAATCCTAGCTCTATCACAAGTTGCACAAATGTTATATAAGCATTAAGTAATTGTAGACCATAGGACTGCTAATCTCAGTTCGCTCTGTGATGTCAAGTGCAGAATGTACAATTAACTGGTGATTTCCTCATACTTTTGATACTACTTGTACCTGTATGTCTTTTAGAAAGACATTGGTGGAGTCTGTATCCCTTTTGTATTTTTAATACAATAATTGTACATATTGGTTATATTTTTGTTGAAAATGGTAGAAATGTACTATGTTTATGCTTCTACATCCAGTTTGTACAAGCTGGAAAATAAATAAATATAACATTAATGAAGTCCATATTGATTCTTATGCATTTTACATGTTCCACATACTTGAACAAATTTATGAAAAAATTTTACTTCTCTGTGTATTAATATTAAAGGGACATTGCCAAGTGATGTGGGCAAACCATTGGTGTGGAGTTTTTCTTGATATACAGTTGTGTTGCTGACAATTTTTGAAAAGTCTGGTGTGTGTACTGCTGAATGAGAACGACTGATGTTGTGTGTCCCCAGCAGAAACATTTGAGATGCTGAAAAAGAAGTTCCTGTTGGTATGGTCTTAAGTATATATAGCACGTAAACAGTTTTAAAGGAAGGATCGTGTTGATTTGGTATTCTGTATGGTGTGAAAGTAAGGCACGTGTGTTTTAACATTTGGGTAGGGAAAAGTATGGAAAGTGATCTGTTTGAGGTTTTACCGAAGAAGGTATTTCAAGTAATAAAGCAATAGCATTCCCAGTAATGAAAGTTGATGTTAATTGAATGTCAAATCTGTAGATTTTTTATTTCCAGATGTTAGATTCCGTCATTATTTTCAGTAGTATGCAGAAGACTGGGTTAAAATGTCACTGCTAAAGCCATTATCAGCTATATCCCATTTAGCTTTAAAATGTTTGACAGGCATTGTTTCCAAATCTAAAATGAGTTCATTGCAAAGAGAAGTAACGAAATGCTCTGCATAGATTTAATTCTTCCTAACATAACTCTAGAAACATTCTACACTTAAAATGCAATCATAAGCAAGTTAAAAACCATTGAAAATATAGGAGTCATGTAAACATTCTCTTTTTATCACTGGAATCTCTAGGACCAGAAGGATTTATGGAGACTATTAGATTTGTATGGTGTGTGAGGGGGGTGGAACTAATCTTGGCTAGTCTGTGGCTACCACTTGTTGGGTACACTTCAACAAGCTGGAGAACTACTGTAGATTCTGACACTAGTGGAATGAAAGCACATTTTTACATATCTTACCTTCAAATTTGTGTTTTGGTAATACTAGAGGTACGTTGTTGGGGAAATAATTCCTTTTACGGACTTGTGAGGTATGTGAACTGTTTGCATGCTTGTCAACTTTTTGTCTATATGCTTGGTATAGTATTGAATTAGGCAGCATTCCCAATCCTCCTGTTTGTTTCCCTTCTGTAATTAATATTTTTAGAACACATTATACGGAGACATCCTTGACACTCATCATCCAATACACATAGCTTAATTCATTGTGGATTGGGAGATAAAGAACATTTAACACAGCAACCGATTCAGAAGGAAAGGCCGTGCTATGGTATGACTTCTTATGAAATGGATTTGATAGTTGTTCTAGTACGTGCAATGTGAATGTTGCACTTATTGTGTGGATGCAGCATGATGCAGACAAGTAAACTACTGATTGCTGTGTTTTGGTGTTGCATTAACAAAAATCACACTGAACTCTGACATCTTAAGGAAAATTTTCCTGTCTGCAGAAACATCGTTCAATTATCTGTACTCTTATAAATTTTTTTTACTGAAACTCATTGAGCCAGAGGCTACTTCTTTATGCAGTACATTACACAGTCAGCCATAAAAGTCTTAAAAGCTGAGGTATTGAAGGTACTGCTTTAATGGATTAACTGTGGTCATTCGGAGAAGCATGCATATTTTACATCTATAAATCTGAGACCAAAATATTTGGTCCACCTGAAGTGGGGAACAGTGTTGCTACTTTGAAACAAGCAAACAATTTCCTTCAAAACTAGTAGGAAATGCAGTAAAGTTCCAGACTTCCTGTCTCATATGGATTGTACAATAGTTGGGACAAAATCAACTTTGGGGAATGCAAGTAATGACTTAATTGCAGGTAATTAATACTTACGTATTACTTGGTATGTGAGAAAACATCAAAAATACTTTCGTGGACAAAGCTTATCTACCAGCAACAGCCTGTCTAACATTCATTAAATAACACAGATCTGTTGAGGAAAATATGAACGTTGTTAAAATTACTCTGAAAATTGACCATCTCAGGAGAAAGCAACCATCTGAGACGATTAGTATAATTTGGTCACCTATCCCTAGGCCATTCTTTAAGTAAGCTTTGCAGTCTTGCATCTAAAAATAGCATGCTTTGAGAGAAGGCTGGGAGTGAAAGTTGGTTTATTACTCACTTAAGATGGAATAAATTACTTTGTTTTTCACACCACTGAAAATGTGATAGATGAAAATTTGTAGTTTTTACTAGAATACAAAAATCTTTAAAGCTCTATCTTGCTTATTTGAAGTGACTGTTTAGGAATGAGTAGATATGCCCCAAGTACCAGAATTTTAGCTTCAAATTAATAAATCGACATAATTGTATCACAGGAACAAGCCAGGAAGCTATAAACCTTGAAGGCATTCAACTACTAGCAACCATCAACTGCATAACAGAAACTATTCTCATTTGGTTTGCCTGGGATTAAATCTATACGGTGACACTCAACACCCACAACTGCACTCTCTGGGGGAGAAATGAGTCTTTGCTCTCTGTGTCAAGACTCAGTTTGTGTTAGAAGTGCTGGTTTGTCCTTAACTGTAGACTTGTCTACCTCAGCTTTTTATGTGGTGACACTCTGTCATGACTTGGCATGCTTAGTCTTCTCCTCCAGTTTGGAGAATTTGTTTGGATATTTATTTATTTTTTGGTGGATCCTTAAATGGTTAGTTTTGTCCTAGGTAGTCTAACCTCTGAAAGTAGGACCACTTCCTTTGCAGCACTGTTGCCCTTGCGGGCAATGGAACTGTGTACATATATATATGTGTGTGTGTGTGTGTGTAAAAAACCATTGTATACTAATGCAGCATTCACTTTTTTTTTTAGCTAGGTTGTCTGCATTGGAAAAGAAGCCAGTACAGCATTACTTAAAGGCATTTGAGGGGTGCAGTTTGTAAATCGTTTTTTCGCCGAAATTCCCACCAGAGCAGTGATGTTTAAAATACCTTCTCAGTCATTGCCAATGTATTTTGACATGCAGTTGTTATCTTCTGATACAGTTCCAGGAAAAAATTGCCACTTGCCCCAGGGTCAGTAGCTGTGGCAGAGATAAATTGCATAGGTGGTGTGTTCAATCTTTTTTGAGGCTTTTCTCATCACTAGAGAAATATGAGGGGGGGTTTAAACTAGCTTCTGTTGAGTTTTGTGTAACAAATAAGATCACCTGAACTGTGGCTTTTTCTAACATAAGGCAGTCCCCGTGGCCTGGGATGGCTTTGCTTCCTTGGTGTCTGTGGTCAGAGTCCAAGTACAGCGTAGGGAATTGCCCTGATAAAAGCAACCTTCCAGACTGAGGCCCCGCTTTTCAACATCGTCTGATTTGTTCTGATTTGAGAGTGCGGGAACCCTCATATAACCTTCTCGATACACATGTTTTGCTCTTAAGAAGAGAGAGCCTTTGTTGCTGCATTTCGTAATTGGAAGGCTGATTCACAGCCCCAGTAGTCAACTGGTAATGAGCCTCCACGTGCTGGTTTACATGTGTGTGCAATTCTTGCATTAAACATTCTTTAAGCTGAGTTAGCTGTCTTCCTTTCTCTTCTTGTACGTATGTCTTAGAATGGTCGTATGTTCTTCCTGTCTGTCTGGTCAGAATAAGCCAAACTTCAGTAGGACAGATGGAAATTTGTGTAGCCACTCTGCATCTTGTGCAGTTTGAATTTTTTTTAATGTAGATGTCCAAAACTACTGCTTGAAATGAAGCGTGATCTGCATCTTGATCTGAATTTTATCCTATTCTGTCACTGTGATTATCATGTCGTCATATCCTCCTCATACAATATTCTGATCTATCTGTTGTCAGTGCCTTCCAACACTGTATTCTCTGCCAACTCTATTTGTGCTATGGTGATTATTATCAATTATTAAATTTAGTCCCAACCTGATCATCGAGAACTCCAGCAGTAGTCCCTCTCCAAACTGATACTTCCTCTTCTTACAGCACAGTTTAACCACAGCTTATTCCCACCTCCCACGCAGGTGGATAGTTTCTTTCACTTGGTATCATCTCTACCTTGCATTTTATTCCTTTTTGTGTTTAGTTCAGGATCTATAAATAATTTTCTTTTTTGAGACTTGTTGTCAAGGTTTTATTAGGTCAGGCTGGTGGATTGTTTGTCCCCCCTACTTCTCTCGTATGTTCGTTATTCTTCAGTCACCTGGTATAGCTCCTCACATGATAGCTTCATCAAGTTTTGTTACTCAGTCTGTGATATCCAATCACAGTTCTTTCAGAACTCTGGGCTGGATACCAGCTTTCAACTGTTCAATAGCTATAGATGGATTATTCCTGAGCTCTGTTCTTCCCTGGCCGTATATTGGCCCTGATGACTCATTTTGGTTTTGAGGTATTTATTCGGTTGAAGAATCTTTCGCTTTTTGTGGCAATGGAAGTCTAATTCAGCTTGACTTCTGTCAATTTTGATTTTTCATCTCCATCCTCCAAAATACTAGCTTGTTAATCTTTGTTTACTTTGCTGATTTTGTTTTGGGTTAGAGGGTGGGAATCAGTTTTTTCTGGTTACTCTAAAAACCTTTTTGTTGGTTGGTTGGTTGGTTGGTTGGGGTTTTTTTTTTATCCTGGAGCCTTGCCCTACATGTTTCTTCCCCTTGGTGACAACACACATTCTGGATAGCTTTTGTATTTTGGGTAACCTATGAAATAAGTAAATCTTTCACTCTATGTAATGTTAGTTGAGATGCTGTCTGAAGAATTTTACCCAGGTTTTAATGCCTTTGAGTCTGTATGTTGTGAGTGGAGATACTAGCACAGTGCAACTGTTTGAGCTGAACAGACCTGAAAAGTGATGGAGGTCTCTCTGTGATTAAGGCTGAACACAAAAGTTTCTAAAGAATTTTGATTTTTCTTTTATGTTCAAATAATAATGTTGGCAAAATCATCTAGCTTCCTGAGATTTTGCGTGCTGTCTCGGTCCACGTGAAGTTCATTTGGCAAGTCAGTTGTTACGTTTGTGAAAAGCTCATAGCAAAGACTTTACTGAAATTCACATTCATAAGGCTTATGTATTTATTATTCTTGGATATGATTCAAGAAATCATTCATGTTTTAAGTGCTTTGTTGACTAAGAAAGGGTGTACTTAGCTGCTTCTCCTCTTCCCAGCACATACATGCTTTTCCTCCTTCTCATGCCTCCGTTGTTCTTTAGATGCATAATTCTCCCTCCCTATTAACCTCTTCCTGTTGCTTATATTAGCTGCTTTCTCACACAGCTTCTCTTTGCTCCTTTGTAGAACATAGTACCACCCATTTCCTTCCTCCCAAAGTGTGTTTTGTATGCAGCCTTCAGAAACAATGGCAGGAGGCAGCACTTCAGTGCTCAAAAAGCTTAAAAGGAGTGTACCCAGGCAGAGCAAATTCAGACTTCAGTTCTTTGTCTGCATGTACACAGCCCTTTTCTCAATTGTTTTGTGAAAGCTGGTTTGTTCAGGTTCCTATGTAGTACCCTATGTATATTCGTGGCATAATGCTTATTACTTTGTTGTACTTGCAATAGTTATGATCTGATGAATACAGAACTTTTTTTTTATTTGCTGAAGTCTTTGACAGATACAAACTGAGTGTGGCTTAGGACCAGCGGAGGGAATTGGGGGGGAGGGGAAACAAGGGAGGGGGTAGTGGTTCTGGCAAGATTTCTCAAATTCAAACAGTAATCTTACAATGTACAGGACTCTCTGTAATTCAAGGGGTCTAGTCTATCTGACTGATTACATTTCTTTTGCTTTTAATCACGTTTGACCCATATACATTCTCTCCAGAAAAACAACATTCTATCCAAATTTATGTTGAAGAACTCCTGTTGTTAACGACCTGTGCAGGGCTGAACCACCTCCACTTTGTGTATTACAACATTTGGTTCGTTGGGATGTCTCTATTCTGGGACTTGCTCTTCAAATGGCTGGCTTTCCAGAGTGTGGCTATAGCTTCCATCATGTTATCTTTGCATTAGGGACATAAAAATGTTATCACTTGTGGGCAAAGCTCCCTTAAAGGCCTATTTGCACATCTGGTTGATACACTGAGCACAAATATAATTTTCAAAATCTCTGTCCACTTGCAGACAGTGTAGTTACTCATTCAGTCAAGTGATATTGCCTATAATTGTCATTAACTGGGGATGAGTTGGTTTAGTGTTTGTTTAAATTGCTTGGATCTGATGCAGACATTGGTTCGATCTCTTTACAACTACTGTTCTGGGGTTTAAGTGTTTAATTTCAGCAATTTTGCCTTTGTTTTCCAGAATTTGTTTTTTCTTTGAGTGCGGTGGGTTCTTCCTGAGGTAGGTGTTGCGTGCTCTGCATCTTTTTAACCCTTTGCAGACATCAAAGCTGCTGGGATGTCACACTACATTGTTTCCTCTTACCACGTTTTTGGGTTTGGTGTTTTTTTTTTTTTACTTGCCTAACTATTAGATTAATTATTTATTTCAGGTTGAGGGTCACCGAGGTTTCTGAATTTGCATGTTTTAACTGAAATCAGGAGTATGTAGTAGCTTTTTAGTACCTGCAGTGTCAGCCTTTATTCCCTTCTTAGTTGTAAACTTGTCCTTGGTTGTAGAGTTGTCCTGATGATTGTGTCCTCGTAATTTTAATAGCTTTGGCTGAAATTTCACTTTCTTCTTCTGCATATTGTTAAAGAAATCATTGCAGCTGAATGCATTGGCTGCCTGCTGATGTGCTGATATTCTGTTCCTCTTTGCATCTGGTGCTAATCCAAGTGTCATAAACAATTTCTTTTTCTTATTTTGAAGCGCACTAATGCTCTATGCACAAGATACACTTGATACTTAAGATGGGCTTTTCTTGGGCATACTTTCATTTGCAGTAGTTAGTTTCTTTGGCTAACAAGCAGGACAGTCTCTCTTGAGGATGCATCTCGGCATGCGGACAGATGGCTATGAAAGACAATGTTGATTTTCCTGTATCCCGAGAAGTCCTGGCTTGTACTGTTATAATTCTTAATTCTTCATGCAATTCACAGGTGCCTGAAGAACTTAGGGTTTCTCATGGCAGCCTGTACTGCAATGTCTTGTTTGCTGATTATTTTCTTAAAACAATCTTTCTTACTGCATAATGATACTGGTTGTCCTGACAAGATGTTCCTAAAAGAATAGTTTTTATGGGTGGGAAACTGAGTAGGACAGATTCTGCTGCAGATAGCTACTAGGTTTTCCTTAGTCCTTACTTCCAGTCCTTGCCAAATGGAGAAGTGCGTAACTATGTAGGTATGTAGCTGGCATTCTCAATGCTTTATACTGTGGGGTGAAGAAATATGCTTATTTGTGAACAGTGGAAAACCAATAACGCTATGTTTTTTAACCAGAATTCTACAAGCAAAATTTATACTTCTTTCAATTAGGTGATCTACCTTTAATTCCTCCCTCCCGCTCCCCGATATTGCAGCTATATTATCCAATGTTTCAGTTCTAACACTGTTTCATTAAGATGTAGAGCCGAATCATATTTCATTCTAGTGAGCCATCCCAATGGCTACATGATTTGCTATGTACTTTTTCCACAGCAGAAAGTCCCACTTTAGTTCACTCTGGAGCAATCTGCGCTCTGCAGCTGAGAAGGTCCTGCCCTCAGCCCCTGTGAACCTTTATGAAGGTTGCCTGTTGGTGTGGGTCACAAAACAGCATCATGGTTGAAGCATGAGCTTCTGCAGATTTCTGATGCTCTGAAAGTGTACATAAATAAAAGGTACACATACCTAAATGGGGAAAAATGCAAATTGCTGGCCTGCTGAAAGCGGTCATGTCCCCCCTTCATGCTGAATGAGCTGCTTGACAGTAGTTCAAGTTCCTGTGGTATGGTGGGCTGAAGGCTCTCTTGTGGGCTGTCCCGCTCTGAGTCCATCCTGGATCCCTGCCTGCTTTGCGTCCTTGTGGAGACAAGGGCATAAGGCTGACTTAGCCTAGTGATCAGTGGTGTTCTTTTGATTATTCACCTAGGACTGTCAAATAAATTGCTGTTGCTGCTGTTCAGGAGTTTGGAGGTTGTAGGTTAATGTTTTATACGTTATTTTACTGCTTTCCTTCTCCCTGCAGCTGTATATCTTGCAATCTTTGTAAATTTAGCCTATACCAATATTTATTTAACATACGAGCTTTCACTGCGTTGTTACAGCACAATCTGCCCTTCATTCTAGTCCCTCCCCACTGTTTACCTTCACTTAGTACATCAAATATGGATGCTTAATTTAGACTGGAGGCCCATTGAGAAATGCAGTATGCATTTATAAAATAATGTCAGTGGATAACTCTTATTTCCCTAACAATTTTTTTTTTCTTTCTCGAAGCGTGCTCTGCATTGTCAAGGTTAAACAAAAAAAAGTCCATGTCTCTGCAGATTTCTTAAATTATAGATGCACGCTCAAATTGTTTAAAAAACACTGCTTGCTCAGTGAAGGTCACCTTCTTTCACCTGGAATACTATTTTATAAATGAAATGTACTGGGATTTTAGAAACATGGAATTGGCCAGATGTACCCAATCAATACTTTTCACAAATCTGCTAAAAATATGTATTTAATAGAATACTGCATGTTGATGACATAGCATTTATTCTTATTACAATAAATAGGGTTTTTCAAAGATGAGAGTTCAGTTAAATTTATTGACCTCTTCGTCTATACTTAAGGAAGAAAAATAGTGATGGAATGACTAAGACTGCTATTGTTAAAATGGTCTGGAGAATGTGAACAAATATAACGCTTATTTTAATCTTCACCTTTTACTTGTTGCAAACAATCACCTCAGCGCTTCCAACTTTTTGTTGCAAAATGGCATGTTTCATTCCAAGGAGAAAAATGCACAGGGAAAGTAGTTAGTCCAAACCACAGAAGGGATGTCATGCTGATCTGATCTTCTCTCAGTAATCTTTTAGGTATACTCACATTCTGGCCAAACCACAAGCATGCAGAGCATGGGTAATACGCACAAAAAAATCTTGAATGCACTTAGTTTTGCAAGACAGAGCGGCAGCAATTCTTTCACTGGCCATTAGTGTTAGAAATGTCAATCAAATGAGATTCGATCTCCTTTGTTTACAGATCTCATTTCTTGCTGTAAATGACTGATAAAAGTAATCCAAACTAATACGAAGAACAAAGTACAATTCAGAGAACAAGGTATAAAAATAATGTGAGAAAATTACTGCTTAAAATATGTCATGGGAATTAATGCCTGAAGATAACAATTCTGAAATTTTGTACTTTAAAATCAAATAACCTGTATTCATAAAGATAAATTATGTTTATAAGGCCGATTCTGCCTGCCGATCATTACTTTGAGCTCTTTTTGGGTCTCCCTTTCATCTAAGATGCAGTAAGTAATAAACCATCTACGCCTACAACCTGTTTGCAGATGATTAAAGTGCTGGGGCAAACAAGGCTCAAGGCAAGCTCAGTATATTTGGCATGTCTGTTGCCTCCTTCGACTGTAATCTACGTGGAGACAGAGATCAGGTTTTTTACCTGTATGCAAAATGTATGCTACCTTTTTCAGACATCTAGAAAACATCTGGAGAAAAATATGGATGGGATAACAAAGCATAGAGAAATTCTGTTTGAACAAGTCGCAAAGAGGAGTGGGAAAATCAAGGCTGTATTCCTAAAATTCCTAATACCAGTTTGTGCCTGAGTATTGCAATGTGCTCCAACGGGAGCATGCTAATATTGTATTACAAATAGGTGGTATAGTTGTGTACGGAGTGGAAATAAGGGAAAGGCAGGATGAGGAGGAAGGCGGCTGAAGGACTATGAGCAATGAGAGTGCGACTGCTCTGAGGATGTCCTTGTGCGTGGGCAGCTGAAGTGCAGTGATACTTCCCACGTCTGTTTTTCATAATAATAACAACAAAAATGTCTCCATTTCTTTTCTAAAAACTTGCAGCTTAGGGGCTTGGCACCTTGCTTATGTGGGCCTAGCTGTTTCGGGGAGAGCTCCCAGATTTCAAAGCTAACCTGGGAAATGCTATCTGTAGTGAACTATGGACGAGGAAAGGCTGAGGGCTGAGCCTCTGCGTGTGCTAGAGACCTCGTGTGCTGACTGGGCGGTACTGCACTTCTGGGGATGCCTGAAAAGCTTATTTTGATTTCTCTGCTTGCAAAAGTCTTGCATGTCTCTGCCTAAAAAATCCTGAGGTGATTTCTTAGTGCTTCCCCCCGCCCCCCAAAGATGCTGCTGCAAAATCCTTCCATTTTAAAGTAATAGTTTTGTAAAGAAAATTGAATCCCCTCCTAAGGCAGGAACAAGACTAGAAGAGCAGCTGGATTTTAGAAAACAGTATGCTATCCACACGTGGTAACCACTTGTGTATTGAAGAAGTATCATTTACAGTAGAGTAAATTTCAGAGATGCTGGAATTGCAGGGGACTTTTTGGGGTTTTTTTCTTTGTTCTTGTTGGGTTGGTTTTTTTAAAAGTATGTAGTGATCATGAGCCAGCCCTGAATTCTTGGCAATGGTTAACACGCCCAAGGAGAGTGGAAGCGTTGAGAATGTGATGCTCTAAACTGTGTAATCCTACTTAAGCTGTTATAAATAAAGAATCCAACATCTTCATTACTCCATTTTGAGTAGTCTGCTTTCAAGCCCAAGTTCTGGGAGCGCATGTATCTTGTTTACATTTGGAGATTGTTACTCTGAAGACGAAGCCTGTGACCCAAGGTGAGTGAGTGAAAATGCTCTTTGAGATGGTTTACAGGAATCCGTGTGTGAGTGTGTCCAAACTTTATTGCGTCAAAAATGTCCTTGTATCGCAGGAAAATATAGTCACTAGCTAATAAGTAATCTCTAGAACTGCGGTCTCTCTTCTGGAATGAAATATTGGTCTTTCCAAACTTATTTCAGTTACATTGACTTTCCGTTATAAATTCATGAATGTGTAACTGCAGGCCATGTGCAGTTTGAATTTTTTGATCATGGTAGGGATCTGTGTCAGGTGCTGTTACTGCACCAGTATCAAAAGATACAACCTAAAAATGGGGCAGCAACTGAAGAGTGGGAAACAAAAATACTTGATTTTTTAATCTTTGTTTCCTGCATGGATTTTCTGACATTTGAAGCTCAGTAACCTTTCTCCTACAATTTTCTATGCATCAGAAGAACACTAGTTACACATCGCAGGGATGTTGTCACATTTCAAAGAGACGAGAGCTGTAAGTGAGTACAATATAGTGTAGAAAATTTTGGCTATTCAGGAATGCAGACTAGTGTCTTAAACACATCATTAGGGTTATCAAAACTTATGGATTTTCTTCAGTAATAACTAAATGCTTGGGGGAGGGGTTGTCTTCTGCAAAACATGCTATTAAGAGGCATGTTTCAAGCTGCTTTATTATAATATCAGAACTGGGAAGCAAAAATCTGGGCACTGGAGTTTTTTGGAAAAAACATGCACCAAATGCTGTGAGCCTCGTTTAGAAAAACAAAATCATGCAAGCTGACAGCAGGTGGCTGTTTTCAACTTGATCTATCATCAGCAACAAGTGTGTCACTCAATGTTTCTTGGCGGTCAGCAGGCTATCTTGGATGAGGGCTGGTATGCAGACATTTGGCAAACAGGCCAATGTTCCCACTAGCTTTGCTCCCAAGCTTGGTGTTCCACTTGACTACTTGGTCATTGCCTTTAGAAGAAAAAACTTAATCTGCAAATACTTTTCAGCAGTGGGAGACCCATAGGAACAGTGACCTGTTAAGTGTTGCCAATAGCAAGACAAAAAATACTTTGCTCTGGAAGGTACCAACAGCTAAGGCTAAACAGACAACTTCAAAATCTGTCAAAAACCTAGGATAGTTCTCAAGATCTCAAAATCAAGTGCAAATGCTGCTCAGCAGAATGGCTTTTGGAAAGCCTAGAGAGGAAACAAATTCAGTTCACGAGGGATTTAATCAAAAACTTTCCTTGTCAAATAATTTAAAATGTTTGCATTTACGCTCATTGCTGAACATAGACCTGCCTCTAAGCTACTTGATATTTGGAATGGTTTTCTGCAGCTCTGCTTGCCAACTCCTTGTGCATGATTTTAGCTTTGCCTGTGTACACGTTCTTGCCTGCTAAAAGTATGTAGCACTTGCAAGGCGTAGCTTGTCTAAGTTTTCACAGAATGGTTGAGGTTGGAAGGGACCTCTGGAGGTCACCCTGACAAACCCGTCTGCTCAAGTAGGGCCACCTACAGCAGGTTACCCAGGACCATGTCCAGAGGGCTTTTGAATACCTCCAAGAAAGGAGAATCTACCACCTCTCCGGGAAACCTCTGCCAGTGCTCAGTCACCCTTACAGTAAAAAAGCATTTCCTCATGTTCAGATGGAGCCTCCTGTGTTTCAGTTTGTGCCCGTTGTCTCTGGTCATGTCACTGGGCACCACTGAACAGAGCCTGGCTCAGTCATCTTTACATCCTCTCTCCAGGTATTTGTACACATGAATAAGATCCACCCTGAGCCTTCTCTTCTCCAGGCTGAACACAGAATCATAGAAAAAACAGCCACAGCTCTCTCAGCCCTTCCTCATAGGAAAGATGCTCCAGTCCCCTAATCATCTTAGTGGCCCTTCACTGGACTTTCTCCAGTATGTCCATGTCTCTCTTGTACTGGGGAGCCCAGAACTGGACACAGCACTCCAGGTGTGGCCTCACCAGTGCTGAGCAGAGGGGAAGAATCAGCTCCCTCAACCTGCTGGCAACACTCCTTCTAATGCAGCCCAGGGATCTATTATTCTTCTTTACTGCAAGTGCACTTTGCTGGCTCATGGTCAACTTGGTGTCCACCAGGACCCCCAGGTCCTTTTCTGCAAAGCTGCTTCCCACCTGGGTAGCCCCCCAGCATATATTGGTGCATGGGGTCATTCCTCCCCAGGTGCAGGACTTTGCATTTACCCTTATTGAACTTCATGGGTTCCTGGCAGCACATTTCTCCAGCCTGTCAAGGTCCCTCCAGATGGCAGCACAACCCGCTGGTGTATCAGCCACTCCTTCCAGTTCTCTGTCATCAGCGAACTTGCTGAGGGTACACTCTGCCCCATCATCCAGGCCATTAATGAAGATGTTGAACAGGACTGGACCCAGTGTTGACCCCTGGGGTGCACTGCTAGTTACTGTTCTTCAACTAGACTTCCATTGATTTCCACCCTCTGGGCCAGGATGTTCAGCCAGTTTTCAATCCACCTCACTGCTTGTCCAGCCCATGCTTCAACAGCTTCTCTATGAGGATCTTATGCGAGATGGTGTCAAAAGCCTTGCTGAAGTCCAGGCAAACAATGTCCACTGCTCTCCCCTCATCTATCAGCCTAGTCATTTCATTGTAGAAGTTTATCAAGTTGGTCGAGCATTGCTTCCCCTGGGTAAAGCCATGCTGACTACTCCTGTTCACTTTCTTCTCTTCCATGTGCCTGGAAATGCTTTCCAGGATTAGCTGCTGCATCACCTTCCTGGGGACTGAGGTGAGGCTGACCGGCCTGTAGTTCCCTGAGTCCTTCTTGAAAGCAGGAGGGATGTTTGCTTTCCTCCAGTCTTTCGGCATTTCTCCCAATTGCCATGATCAATCAAGGATTATCAAAAGTGGCCTTGCGATGATATCTGCCTGCTCCCTCAGTGCATGTGGGTGCATCCCATCAGGGCCCCAGGATTTTTGTAAATCCAGTTTGCCTAAGTATTCCCCAACCTGATCCTCTTCTACCAAGGGTACATGCTCCTTGCTTCAGATTTTTCCCTTGGTCCCTAGGACCTGGGGTTCCTGAAGGCCGGACTTGCTAGAAAAGGCTGAGGTGAAGGAGGCGTTTGGTACCTCAGCCTTTTCCATGTCCTACGTCAGCAGGGGCCCCCCTTCATTCAGCAGTGGGCCCACACTTTCCCATATTGGCATGTGTAATCAAGTCCCTAAAAATGTTCATAGGCAATATTTTCAGAGAATTTACCTTTGAAATAATTTACTATATTAACATAAGGGCCTTGCTACAAGCATTGTGTACAGGCAAAACTCTCTTCTGTTACTATATTAACATAAGGGCCTTATTACAAGTGAAACCATCTCTTCTGTTGCACAATCTGTCACATTATAATCATGCGCTACGTGCTGTTATTGCTGTTGGGGATAGACCCAGCTGGTATTTATTATCACAACAGATTCATTGTACGATAAGAAACTTCACATACTTGTATCGGTTGACTATAACCTACCTTAAGAATAGAAAAATGTAGTCTATTTTAGTGCAATACCTATCCACTAAAATAAAACAATAAAAAATGTTCTGATANATTGGTTTGTTTTTTTAACCTGGGTTTTTCTCCTCAGTGGTATTCCTAGAATTTATTCAAGAATTTTATTATCATACTTTTTCTTTGAATTGTGAACTGATAATTGTTCAGACATATATCCAAGGAATAGATTTGTGGAATAATGTCAGCCAGATTTCCAGTGTCTTCAGTACACATTGTATGTCTCTTCACATGCACAGCTTGTGATGTATATACATGGAAGCTGAGAATGTGTGCAGCTGCAAAACTGTCACATGTAGATTTTAAAAAATGCTGTAGTTCTGTTTCAAAGTAATGTGTATTAGCAGATTCATTCACAAGCCTGAGAAGTCTTCCGCCTTCAAACAGTATCCTTCCTACAGTCATCACCTTAATGTTGGATAGTGTAATAATATATTTTCAGCCCTCATATATGAGGGTATTAAATAATTGAAGAGAAACTGGTCTATTTTAAGAAGAAAGGACTTCTCAGATGACAAGTTTCACACATCCAAAATAGGGCTTAAACCAGGCGTTAATAAGGCTTAAACTCTGCACCCTTTCTGCAGAGTTATTAGACATTTTAAATGGAAAACATTTGAATTTTAGTTTCTTTTTCATTAGCAAAATTATCTTTCTCTGCTTGTTTCTCTCTGCGTCCCCCTTCCCACCCCGCAGTGGGCAGCTTCACAGTGTTACTTAGGCCAATCCAAGCATCAGCTGCCTTTCAAATGGGCAGCCCCATCTTTAGCAAGCTGTTCCCACTTGGTGTTAGCACAGACATTTGATAGGCTAGATACAGAAACTGGTATGGCTAGAAACAACTTCAGGGAAAAAAATGTAGCTGGGTCAGTTTCCCATAGCGAGTGGTGACACAGAAGAAGAAAAAGCAACCTGTGGCCAGGAAGGGGAGCGGTGCAGAGCAGAATGATTCCATTTTGGCAACCACAGCATTCACTCCATCCTATAATCCTTTATCATCGCAGCTTCTCTTACCTTTGTATGGTGCTGGCTGATTCCTTGATGTATGGAAATGTGCAGCACTTCACTGGTCCTGCCACCTCGTGCAGTTTTCTGCCCTGTCCCCAGGCCCAGGCAGTCAGTGCAGCCAGGTTTGCAGGGGAATGTAGGGTTTCTGTCTCTATTACAGAGTCTGCTTGCTTCCAAGTCTTGTAAAATGCTGCTTTAGATGATGATGCCACACTCATGCTGCAGCTAAGCCCTTTATTACAATAGCGTTTTCTATAAATGATGTGACACTGCAAGTGGATCTTCAAAGAAGAGTGAGAGGGAGAGGGGATAATTTGGTGCTGGAGGCTTCAGAAGATTAAACATGATGTTTACATTCTCCATTTAGACATTAAATGCAAATTCAGGTGATGTATGCTAACATTAGTCTGGCTACTTTCCTTATATTTTAGCTGTGCTCTTTCCTTGTATTTTATTTAGGCTGTCTGCGTGTGCATGTGATGACATATTTGTACACTGTGTATTTAGCAAGAAAGCCTCAGTGAATTTGTGATTCCATCTATGGTGTTTGTTCTAGTCATAAACTGAAGTTATGTTGTTGATACAAAGGCAAGTGGCTCAGCTTCCTTCCAGCAGAGTGGAATTCCTGATGCCACTTACATAAGAATCTGAAGGGGGTGAGCAAATGGCTCATAAAAGTGACTCTCAACTCATTAAAATAAGATACAATCCCAACACAGATTGTGTGATGAAAATAATGCCAAATTTAATTAAACCGCCCCCTCAAAAAAACCCCCAAAAAACCAAACCCAAACCCAACAACCTCAAACTCCAGTGATTCCTTGGTCTATCACCAAAAAAAAAAAAGAAAGTCTAAATAAGTTTTAAAGTAAGTTTCTAAATAAGTTTATGTGATCTGTGTATTAAAACGGTCAGGTTAATTTTTAACAGAGGAAATATGTTGTAAAATACTCCTGTTTTCCCCCTTGATTTAGAGATACTAAAGTGTGCTGATTGGAGAGTTTAAAGATTTCTTTGAACTCTGAAGCGTTTACAGCATAATTCAGTTTTCAGTTTCAGGTAGCTGGTTCCATAATGGTTAACTTAGTTTTCATTTCTCAGAAGTTAAGAGCTAAACCCTGGTTTCCAAGGAGGTAGAAGAAAGCAGTCAAACATAACATTTCATATCGTGTCAAAACCCCAAGTTTTTGTCAGTAAAGTGTTACAAGGAAATGCAAGGAAATAAAATGTAGTCTAAGGAAACGGGGGTCTGTGAAGAACATGCAGGCTGTCTTTAGTGAAAACCCTCAAATGTGAAAGAGGACATTGGCATTCAAACTCGTTCACTGCTCTGTGTCAGACTTTCTAAAGTTGATACTGCAAGAAGTTAACTCAGGTGAAACTACATTTATTGCCAAACTGGGCATATTAACCTAATATGTCAGTACCATTTATTTTTACAGAATAGTTTACAGAGAGGTCCTATATACATACCTATACCTATATATACTTATATACCTTTATGGACCTATACATAGGTCCACCTAGGGTCTGCAATGCTCAGTACTGTACAACAGCTGTGCCACTTGCTTTTTGCCCCTAACTTAGAAGAGCTGCATTTGGGCAGAGTTAGCAGGTAATGTTCTGTAGGTACCTGGCAACGGGGTCGATGGGTCTTTGCAGTGCCTGTCTGAAAGCGAATATTTCTTGGGATAATTGCAAAGGCAAGTTCCTACCTGCTGAGATCATGGGGGTTTGTGTGTGTGTGTGTGTGTGTTATGGAAGGTATTAGACACCTCTGCAAGCAGATTGAGTACAAATGCAATAGTTCTCGGTGCCCATCTAACCCTGCGCAGAAAGCTGCAGTGGCGACAGCCACCTACCCACCTTCAAGTCCAGGGTGGAGGATCTGTGTTTTCTGTTGTTGGACCTAAGGAGATTCACCTGGAGGATGTGGTTGCAGTTCTGCTAGAGAGAGGCAGGTGATGACTAGATGTAGTATTTTACAGAAGTGCTATGGTGAGAATCGGCTACTTTTGTAACACATAACATAATGGTTGCCTGACCTCGGAAAGGTGGAGAAGAATTTAATACTTTTGAGCTAGGGTTGTGTACAGTCGAAATTTATTCTCCTTCACTAGGGCCTCTGAGTTTTCAAAAAGTGAAGTAGCAATTTCTTTTTTGTGTCAGGGTGTGTGTACACACGTATATATGTACCTATGCATGCATGAGTTCCAAGTTTGATCTTAACTAACGCGTCTCCTCTAACGTTACAGGTAATTCCATTCAGCCCTAAGATGCCTGGGTTTTTTATCTTTATATAATTATATATACCTTTAGGCAGAATGAGGCTTTGTTTTACCGCAACACGAATGAACCACAATACATAAGCTTGCTTTTAAGACCAGTTAGTATAGTGTTAACAATTCTTCTTGGAATATGAAGCTTAGTAATGTTTGTAGTATAAACATAGAGCTAGAATTCAAGTCTGAAAATAATTTTATTTGCAAACAGTTCTGGCCCATTGTTTTCTATTGTTTTTCACTATGCCAAGGCAGGGAGGGTGGCTTTTTGCTTTCAGGATTTGAAGCATAATGACGTTATAGGAATGTGATGATGATTTAGAAAGCTAGTTTATTTTTGTTTCCGTTTCTCTAAGGCTTTAGTAATTTTCTTTTCTCTAGCTGCTCTTACTATTAAACAGCTGCTTTGTCTTGTGCGTGCTGGTGGTTAACAGTCTCCCCAGAGTGGTGACTTGCAGTAACTGCAGATTAGCTCCTTACTTAAGGAATCAGGTACACGTGAGAAATTCACAGGCAGAGGACGCGATGACCCAAGTATAGTTTAAGGATGCATATTCAAGGAGTGCACTGTTTTATAGATTACTGCTTATGCAATCTAAACTTTACCTCTTTCTGTAAGACTTCAAATGCGCAGTTAATATAGATAAGTCACACATTAAAAAGCTTACACCTGTAAACTGATCTACATAACATGGAGCATACGGTACAGTGGCTAGTACCATCTCTAGCTCCTTTTTCCTTTAGTTCAAAACCAATCTCATATAGTTTTGGATTCTTTGTGATCTATATTATCTAATGGGGTGATAATATAACAGGTTCACATCCTACACAGAGGTGGTTTCTGTGTATTATGCAGTTTTACTGAAAAATAATGACATAACTAAACTCCAAATAGTTAGCCAGTGAGATTAGATTATTCAGTATTAACCCTATTTTTTACTGAGTAATTACCTGGGTCTGCTCTCCATTCAGACTGCTGATTCAAATGCCAGTTTTCTATGATGTAAGCTTAGATGACTAACTTTTAGATACCTACATTCAGGATCTCTGGAAAAGCTCTCACTCTTGGAGCTCAGTTCAGTTGTGCATGCAGCAGTATTTATTGGAGGTGCCATAGGGTATCCCATCTGATCTCCAAAAGGGCATGGATTTATGATAGGTGTCTGGCACTGCAGTGAGCATGTGTAGACTATCCTTGGACACAAGGTAGGGGCAACTAATCTGAGTTCTAAAGATTTTTTCCAGCCAAAATAACTACCTCAAATACCAGCTGTTCGGTGATATGAACCTCTTTCTTTTTTTTTTTTTTCTAGTCTTTCTTGAAATTCTTCCCACCAGCAAAGAAACCTTTCCTGACTTTTTGTTATGTCTGTTCTGATATTCCAAATCAAGTTTTGATTTTAGAATACTGAAGTACTGAATGCTACATTGCTGAGCTTTGTTGCTACGATATTGCAACACTACAAGTTCCACTGTTTCCACAGGCTTTGCTGTTTAAATGTGTCTAAGGTGACCTAGAAACTTCTGATAACTGAGCTAACTGATCTGAACAGTTCAGGCCTTGCTGTGTTGGAAGGAATGATTGACTGCAGGGATCTAGTGTTTCTGTAGACAGAGACTGCGTTGACTGCATATGCAGGCTATTAATATGGGGATATATTTTCCTGAGTTATGCAAGCATAACATTCCATTGGGAAACATGTTTACAATGAAAAATGGCATAGGTATCCTTATGCTGTCATGAATCAGCATTGACTGGCAGTGATTTAACATAGATTTCTCTTTTAAAAAAGGATCTCTAGCATGAAACTGCCAAATGCTTATTATTTAGTATTTATTGCATGGCAGCATCCAAAAGATCCAATTTGGAACGGACTCCTTTGTAGCTTGTATTGTTATAAAAATAAATACATAAAAAGACAATGCTTGACTGAAAGGGAATCTAATATTGAAGTTCTGGATTTAAACCAAAGTTAGTGTGCAGAAGCATAAATGCATCTGAGTAGGAGGGAGTTCGGTGTTCAAGGGCTAAGCTGACATTAGTGTGTTAGTGCATATCCGGGTGTGCTTTTTAAGTCAATCTGCTGACTATCCCCACCTACTGTACTTTGGTTTGCATCCTGGAGCAGTCTCAAAGTTAGTGAACTGGATTCCTCTTGAATGAAACACTGGCAGCAATGCTCCAGGAGCCACCTAATGTTCACCACCCACAGATGGGCGTTCTGTTCCTGGGGAAAATAAGGTGAGAGGTAGTCCAAAGTGAATAAACAGAGAAACCCTAACCATGTCTGGTGTGGATGTCAGGTCCTCAGGATCAAGTAGTTTTCATTATAAATCTGCTCCTATTTTTCCACAGTGCCTCCTGGTAGTCTGCAACGTCATGCTGCCACATGCTGTCATGCTCCACTGGTAAGGTGCAACTCCACAAAAAATTGTCATGGCTGATAGAGAATTACAGCAATGCTTGGTAAGACATGAACACACCTGCAACTAGTTTTGGGTAAGTAGCCTGAAGCTTGAAGATGGAGTGGAAGGCAGGGAGGTATAGTGAGTAGCAGAGGGGACCCTTTTCAAGTACTCTTTTTCTAATTCATCAGTGCCTCCTCGTCCCAAGTGAAAGCAGTGTTGTGGGTTCAAAGTAGTGTGTACAAAGTTGGACAGAACCTTTCCCTCAGGAGCTCATGTCAACTAAAAGAAGTTTATAAATAACTGAAATAGTGCCTACAAGAAAAAAAAAACTCTTCCTCCTGAGCTAGAGCAATATATTTTCAGGAAACAAGTGTCTGCAGTTAATCAGCCTCTGCTCTTTCCACAAGCGAATTAGACATTGATTTTTTGGGGGAAATAATCTTATGTATACATTCAGCATTAAATTAGTGAAGTTCCAATCCTAAATGTATTTTTCCTGGATTCAAGCAAATTTATTTGCACGTGAATAATGTTCTGTGACAATTACAATGTATTAACAGTATCTTCTGTGTTACTAGCAAGAATGTCATTAGTGTAATAGGAAATTGTAGTTATGACTGAAGGCATACGTCTACTATGGGTTTAGTTATCATGTGAAAAATGCATATCTGAGAGATGTATTACACTTCTTTTATTAAAGTTTAATCTTGTATCAAAAATAACAGTAATATTACAGGAGACTTCATGGTCCTGCAGTGTAAATTTTCTGCTCATAAGACTATTATTAAAAGGAAGATGACTATTCTTTTTTGTTTATTCTTGGTTAATAGTCATTAATGACACAAAATAACAAAGTTAAGGACACGTGCCTCCACAGTACGGTAAGGTTTTCTGCAGTGTTTCAGTACAGCGTATAATACTTATTTCCGCAGATGCCTAAAATGAATGACCAACATGCTGCAATTCTAGAAAAATAAGAATGAAAGCTTACAAGAGTGGCTGCTGTCAAATTCTGCTGTAACAGTGACAATGAGATCAAATGTTAGATATCTGTATTTGCTGTGAAATCTAGCTCTCAGACCTTAAAGGGATGACAGGGAGCAGCAGTACTCTGTTGGTATGTGGGTGGGCAAGTCAACAATTATTCACTGTATCTAAATGCTGCTGCTATTATGTGGTCCCTGGGCCTACCTGGCATACACTCAGAGTCGTTCTCAACCTTTCAATGCTTGCAACATCAGTAGAGATGAGCCATATGCATTTGGGTTATCCCATATAATATGAAAATACAGTAATGGTAGGGACTGTTCCCTGTATGTGCCACTAATGAGGCTGGTGGTGTAGAGCAGTCTATACATTACAGACATGTCCATGAGGAGTTCTTTTAAGTATCCAATAGCATCACCTCAAGCATCTTTAATCTGTGAATCCTGTTCCACCATGAAGTTCCATAATCCACTCTCTCTTCAGTATGTATCCATAGAGTTGAAGCAAAGGATGTCTCACAGCTACTAGCTGTTGACAGCTGAATTAACCAGCTAGTAACACTGTTTTCTCTGCCTTCACTGAGGAGAAAAAAGCTAATTTGGTAGGTGATTTATAGTGTCTTATTTAAATGCTCTGAACTGCACAAGGAAGGACCTTCTTTCTCTTGACTACAGAAAGACTTTAGATCAGCTAAGTGTTTAGTTGAGGTAACATGAACTATTGTCTGTGTTGATAATGCTGCATTCAAGTTAATTATTTCAGATATCTACTAATTAATTTCATATTTTTATTTAGTCATACTTTTTTTTCCTCTTTATTTCCAATAGTTCCCTCCCCTACACGGATTTTCTCTAATATCACCAGAGAAAGCTGATCTCTGCTGACTGAGTACTGAGTGACACTGGAACATGAAGAGAACAAACAAGGAAAGTCCAAGGATGGGAAAACAGGGCAACTAAAACTTCTGCTGTTGTTGAGATTCACTAGAATCTGCTGGGGGACAATGGAAGGAAGAGTTGTAAGTAATTGTAGCTACAAAAAAAGGAGATTGTTAGATAGCTTTATTTTAACAACAGCTGGTTTTAAGCCATTCAGTCTTTCCAACCGTTAACAATCAAATTTAGTCAGAAGCAGCTGTGAATTACAAAAGCTCCAAAGTCCTGTTTGTTATGTAAAAAGGAAGAAATAAGAAATGTTTTGAAGAGCGAGTGACCTTTATCTCCCCCAAGGTAGAGAAATTATTTTTTCCAGTTAAAGGACAGGATTTGTAAGGGGGACATGAGCCTTAGAGAAAATAGGTGGTTGCAAGGAGTTAACGAAAGGCCGCTGGAACAAGGGTCAGAGCTAGATTAGGTACTTATGAATCTGACCAAAAAAACCCCACACAGGTGGCCTGTGATTGTTAAGGTGATAGCTGAGGAATTAAATGAAATGATTAGGGAAACATAAGATAAGGTGTGTATTTACAAGTGTGAGTAAAGGCACTGTGTTTTTACTATCAGACAATACTGAACGTAAGTGTACCTGCTTGCATGTTTGGCAGGAGGCAGCCATTTATCTGTATAGACTGCCTGCCCCTGCCAAGGGGGGGTGAATGGTACAGAAAGTTATCTGGGCATTGGCAAATCTAATTGAAAGGCCAGAATTATATTAGGTTCAAGCTAATTACGGCATTGCAAAAATTCTTAGACTTTCACACAGGCCAAAAATATAGACTAAATCAAACAATATACCTCATGTTTGGTGCTACAGGAAAGAACTGCTGCCAGCAATGAGGTAGGCAGAGATTTTTTTTTACACCAAAGGGAAAAAAGACCACAAATAACTTATTTGCTGTGATATTGTCTTTATTTCCTTGAGATAAACTCTCCAGAGAATGTTACAGCTAAAGAAGTGATCATGCTTAGTAAATTTTTTTTTTCCTTGTCATATGTTACCTATTTTTCAGATGCAACAGCCTTTGACAACGGGACAGAGTTTGCTGAGACTGAATGTAGTAAATTGGTGGAAGAGTGGAGTTTAGACATAAAAGTTGCTAGAGCCAATTATCTCCAGTATAACAGGGTATTGGGAAATGGTATCAGAATAATTAAGGTCATGCTAGAAAAGACAAAAGAATCACTCTGAACCACACTTAACATTGTTAAATTGCAGGGTAATGTTAATGAAGCATAAGTTGTTATGTGCTAATAATTTGGTGGCTACTTAGAAGGATGTCTGTTGGGATTTGCAGATGTATGAAGACCCAGATAAGGAAAAAATCCCCCAACCCTCCTACCCTGTAAACCTAACAAAGCTTGGCATGATTTAGTGTGCAGGGAATTCTCCCTATTTCATGAAAATAATGATGTGAATGAATCTACACTGTGCAATGAAGCACTGTTCAATTGCCAGGACAGTTGTAGAGAGACAACCTCCCATAATTATGAAAGCTTGCATCCCCAGGTGTCCTGGTTTCAGCTGGGATAGAGTTAATTTTCTTACTAGTAGCTGGTATAGTGCTGTGTTTTGGATTTAGTATGAGAATAATGTTGATAATACACTGATATTTTAGTTGTTGCTAAGTAGTGCTTACACTAGTCAAGGACTTTCCCAGCCTCCCATGCTCTGCCAGGTGCACAAGAAGCTGGAAGGGGAGGGGACACAGCTAAAAGTCGATCCAAACTGGCCAAAGGGCTATTCCATAGCATATGATGTCATGCTCATTATATTAATGGTGGGGACCTGGCCGGGGGGAGCGATCACTGCTCGGGGACTGGCTGGGCATTGGTCGGCGGGTGGTGAGCGGGTGCATCACCTGGGGTATTTTGTTTGTTTGTTTGGCGCGCGCGCTCTCTCTCTCTCTCTCTCTCATATTGTTTTCCTTTTCATTAGAATATTATTATTATCATTATTATTATTAATATTTTATTTAGTTAGTAGACTGTTCTTATCTCAACCCACAAGTTTTCTTACTTTTGCCCTTCTGATCCTCTCCCCCATCCCACTAGGGGGTGGGGGGGGTGAGCAAGCGGCTGTGTGGTGTTTAGCTGCCTGCCAGGTTAAACCACAACACCAGGTTAGAAATATGCAGTGTTTTTACTGACCCTCCCAGAAAGAGGTAAGAATAAAAGGTTATGAGTCTTCTATTTATCTGAGAAAGGAGCAGTTACTGCAGAGGCTCTGTGTGCACCCCCGTCCTCTCTGCAGCCAGACGGGGTCTGGAAAGACTTAAACTAGCTCTGAGTAAACTGATGTCTACCTGGCTATGCAAAGATGTCTGCTTGATTTCTGGAAGCGTCGTACCCACATTACGGTGCCTGTTCCTGTGCTACTTAGCCATCACGACAAAGCTAGTTAGTCTGGGAGCATGCTGTGAGGATGTTACTGCATTGCTTCTGATGCTGGGGCTGGTTCAGGGATGTATGCACCGCTCTGTTTTGTGCAGCAGAGATGTGCCTCGTATATAACAGCTGGGGAAGAAAGGCCAGGGCTGTCACAAGAAATAGCCTTCAAAGTCATATGACTTTGGCATCCCAAATAGCTACATGCTTTGGAGGAATAAGCAATGATTATTGAACTTGAGTTGGGAGGGAGGGAAGTGGGTCAGACTTGGGCATTTTGCCTGAAAGGGCATCACCTTTATCCAGGCAGTGTTGACAGGGACAGATTAGAGCCGGTTTAGTTACTGAACCAGAGAATGCTGCAGCCAAGGTCTGGGGCAGCCATCCCTGCTGTGACAGCTGAGCCTGCTGTACATTTGTATTTCGAGGTGATATATAAAAAGCACTCATCTCTCAGATAATTCAAAAACTCCTGTGTAAGGACCACTGAATGGAAGGTAACATTCAGCAAGCATTAATTTAACCTCAGGCAATGCTATAGCTATGATGTAGTTTTGGACCAGTGAGGTTTGTCTATCAGCACTGCTACCTTTTAGATTTGTAGATGTGTTTAGCCTCACAGTTATTTATCTTTCCTCTAATGCCATCTTTGGAATAGCTGCTTATATCCATCCATTTGCATTTTCATCTGCATATGGACATGCAATTATCTCAACCCTGTTAATATATTTTACTCTGGCTTGCTGGGCCATATATTTAAAGAAGGGTGAAGTGGTACCGAAATGTGAGATAGCATCATAAAGAGAAAACCCCAAAGTATTACCTGCAATGGATTTGTGTGTGGGATGAAATAACTTTCTCTGCAGTTGGAAGAGATGACTTTACTGTACTTACAGTTTTGGGGCAAAACCTCAGCTGTAATTTGAAGCCATTTTATTTTTAGCTGAGTGTCACACTTTCTAGAAATGTATTAGAGAAAGGTCAATGAAGCCACTGTGCAATTTCAAAGAGAGGTTCTTTTAATAATGCATTTCTGGGGAGACACTGAAATAAATGTTTGCAATCCAGCTTGGTAATTCTGAGCACCACTGTATCACTCATCAAAATGTTCAGTTGTGTAAGGCCTCTGTAAGAGCGTGTGTTACTGCAAGGCAGTTTATAGAGCAAACAATAGCTAGTGTCAATGTACAGTACTGCACACTAAATCAATGAGAGGTGATTTTGATTTCAGGTTTGCACAGGTTCACAAAAGAATTTGTTCACTTCAGTCTCAGCAGTTGGCTGTGAGATGTGTTAGCCTCCCAGTGAATGCATTCTCATTTTTTTTGTTCTAGGACCTGTAGGTGCCTTGCTGACAGAGGATGCTATTGATTAAAATAACGGCATGGGTTTTTTCTTTTTTTTTCTTCTTTTCAAGCATTGTAGGGGTAAATTACTGAGCTCATGTCCCCACTGAAAACCTTCAAATAATTCCAGTGTGCCCTATGAGAAAATACAGTTGGTTCAACATATTACACGCTGTTCCTTTATCTAATATTTTGTTGTAATGAGAGAGGAAACTATTACTGATGAAAATCATTGTTTGGTACTGAAAACTTGTAGCACTTTTAGGAGGTTAAAGTTAAACTCAAGTTACCTTGGGCAATATCAAATTTGGTACTGATCTCCCAAAAAGTCCCCACTTCTTATTAAAAACTAATAGTGCAAAATGTGGGAAAAAACCCCTTGCAAGATATAAGATAAAGATAAGAAGTAATTTGGATAGCAAAACCCCAAACTTTTTGCCTTGGAAGTGCATGAAGAAAATATTCCTAATCCCACCTCAAAGACATTTTTTTAAATATTCTTGTGGGTCTTTCTCTCTTGCCTGTGTGGTCATACACAAAGATGACCACAAAGGATGGTTAAAGGGATTAAGTAATAATTTCATCTTGACCTACCATTTAAAACACGTCTCTTCCCTACCTGCTGAGTTCATGCTCGTTCCTTCGGCCCCCTTTCCCAACAAGTTTGTGGCTTTGCACCATCCCAGCTGTACTTACTGCAAACAGACGGGATGCAAACACCCAAACTTCCTCCCTCCCTCCTTGCAGATGGGCGCAAGATGGGTGTTGCTCTGAAGCCATATATCCCTGACATCGTCTTGCTGCAGTGAGTGACTGGCTAGTCTTTAGAGAGGTGGTGACGAGCAGATTGATGCAAGAGAGTGTTACGCCATGAGCTGCACAAGGAAGAGACCAACAAAGGAATCAGAGGAATTTTGAATTAGTGACGTTTGCCCAGGAGAGGAGTTGCCACCAAATTACCTTACTGAAGGCATGCTAACTGGGTTGCAGTGAGAAAGGGAGCCTGATGCCACCATCTCACCCACATTTATATTTGTGGAAAAAGAACTAAAATTGTTCACTTTTTTTTTTTTTTCACCCATTATTTTCCTTCCCTGGCAGTCAGTCCCAGGCACTGAGGTGTAAGAACAAATTCACCCAGGGAAACATCTGTCCCTGAGGTGGAGGCAGCAATGGGCTGGGAGCTGCCAAGCACTTGGCAAAGGCCTGAGGGAAACAAGGCACTGCCCGGGGCCTTCCCCGCTCCAGGGGCGCCCACCAGGAGGGTGCCCCAGGGCCGGTACTGACCTCTCTGACTGGTGGAGGTACGTCAGGCATGGTCATTTTGCTGTCAGGTGGAGACACAGGGCTGTGCCTCTGTCCGAAACCTGCAGGGCTGGCAGCCACCTGCCCCATGCCACCCTTGCCTTCCTCCCGCCTCTGCCCAGCCTGGGCCCGCACCTGGCATTCCCGCTGCCACCGATAACAGCCTGTCGCTCCTCTGAGGGGCAGGGTACTTGTGTTTGGATGGATTTTTTTAAAAAACATCTTTTGGAGGCTTTGCTGGTGTGCTGTAGATTACGCTGTGCCGTTGCTAGGTGGCAATGTGTCTTCAGGAAAGGCGGGCAGCGGTGGTGCGGGGAAGGGGCCTTCGCTCTGGCCTGGCAGGGCCTCAGCAGTGGCCTCCCGCCCAGCCGCCCTCAGAGATCTCCGAGGTCCGTGTGGTGGTGGTGGTGGGCATCTGGATCAAACCATATATGTAATTTTTTTTTTTTAACTGCTCAAAACATTTTTTATTATATAATTGATTGACTGGGGGGGCGGGGGGGGGGGGGGGGGATGGAACCCAAATCCCTGCTCTGCCTTCAGTTAATTTAACACACAGGGCATAATATGGGTGTAGGTGCTGGGATATGGGGAGCAGTGGGTGCCTCTGCAGCCAGGGTGCTGCAGAGCCACCCCGCTGCTGCCCCAGCCTCTTGGTGTGGGAGGTGCCGCACATCGGGGTGCTTGGGAGGTAACAGGAAGGGGCTTGCTGACAAACTTCAGTATAAAACTTTATACGACCTACAATGACTATTGGCAGGGATAGGCTACTACTTTAGAGGCTGATGAGTATTCTTGGGTTTTGTGTGGTTTTTTTTTTTGTTTTTTGGGGTTTTTTTTAATTGAAATAGGAACATGCTGCAAGATGTGAACCACAAAGATGTCCTGAAATCTGCCTGCAACCTTTGCCTGCTCAAGAGTGCATTACCTTCAGAGTGCTTTTCCTTCTGGCTCTCATCCTCTTTGTAAGAAGACCTTGTGTTACTTGGATGAACATAAATTAAATTACCCTGTGCTAACTGATGTGCTGGAGGTAGCTTTTACTCAAGAGCAAGTCACAGTCCTGGGTTCAGAAAGCTTTGCTCTGGATAAACAAATGCCGTTTGTTATAGATAGTATAATGTGTTCCACCTTTATTTGTTCTGAGCAAGATGTGCCAAGGATACATCCAGTATTTTTTTTATACTGGTAATTGGGGGTGGAAGGGAAAATTCTTTTCATCCATCTGATCCTGGTTGTTATTTACTCAGAAATGACAATTATTTTAAAGAGAATTAATTATGAGCCAGTCATAGAACTCTAGTTCAGTGCAGCTGGCTGGCAATGACTGATTCAAAAGCGGTAATTATTACAGGTTTGGAAAGAGAGCTGAAATGACCCAGATGGTTAGCCTGATTAAACTGATCCAAAAGTCACCAGAAGTAGTGCTAATCCTCTATTTCTACTGGGTGCAGCAGTGCATAAAGACCTGCGATAGCAGGGGACAGGTGCTAGTGAATCAGGTTGAGGCGACTGAGAGCTGTACCATAAAGACATCCTGCCGTAAGCCAGCTGGATAGACTTTTGAAGCACAGAGGCTCTGGTGGTGAAAAGCTGAGAGGTTAAAACATGGAGACTGAATGAAATAGACCCCCTCTGCTAGTCTCTGGCTGAGCGGTTATCGGCCCATACACAGTAAAGGCATAAAACAAAGAAAACCTGAGGAGAATGAGGGCAAGAAGAGCCCCATTCAGAGTTGAAGCTCTCTGGAAAATAATCAGGATAGAGTTTAAGCAGTGTTTTGTTTTCTATCCTATCTGCAAGCATTATATTCCAAGAAAAAAAAAAAAGATTGTCTGGCAGTAGTCTTCTTATATGTAACCAGTTTTGGAGCACTTAATGTATTCTGGCAGTAATAGCTGTACACATGTGTTAGCGGAAGCTGCTTCTCTATGATAAAAAGAAACACGTGACAGAAGTGTTTAAAAGGAGTGTGGAAAAAAGCAAAAAAGTGTGTCGATGTGAAAATGTATTCATGACTGGTAATGTTGAGGGATTAGAATAATAGGTAAAAAAATGCAAGAAGGACCCTTAAGATTGAAAAAATACGAGAGAAGGATCATAGGTGCTGTATGCTTTCTTCAGCTAAAAAATGACATTAAGGGAGCTTTTAAAGTTTGGCAAGTTGTTTCCAAAAAATTGGGCCCCTCATGGGAAAGAGCTGTAGTAGTATCAGGGAATGCAGCAGTCAGGTGGCTATGAGGTTGCAGTGAAGTTTTGGTGTAGCATCTGTAATCCATGAGTTCATACATAATAAATTGGTGGAAAAGGATGTCACAATACTTGAGTACCTACTGCAGGGGTATGGAGGTTCAGCTTGTGATCTCTTCTTAGCTCTGCTAAATTACATAATGGAGACAGTGAAGTGTGGTTCATCATCTTTGACAGTTTGTTCAAATAGGAATTGAAAACAAAAAATGGCTCCATAATTTAAAGAAGCAATGTCTGGGTCAGCAGGGAATGGCAGATGTATATGGAGGCCACTAAGGCAAATCAAACCAAACCTTGGTATGCTTTGGGATCCTGGCGGCTACCTTTAGTCCATAAAGATGGGGCTAGAAGTACCTGCAATAGAAAATAAATGCTATGGACAGCAGGAGTGTCTCGAGAGGTCGCCATTGGATTGAGGGAGGTTGTCATTCCAGACAGTCCCATATTCTAAAGTTAAGGTTTCTGCGGGTTCCAGAAGGAAACAAGATAGGGGATCTGAATTAGCTGGCCTGACTGAGGAATAGGCAACAGACAGAGCAGTTTTAATTTGTGGAATTAATTATCTTAGTATCACCTGATAACTATGATGCCCATGTGATGGGGAGATCACAAGAAAACGAAAGGATCCACAAAGATACCTTAAGCATTGCTATTAAGTTTACATAGATATGTATATTTCTGGCATTCCAAATTACATATAAGCTGGTGGTTAATTGTTATATTTGCATGAGAAGGTAAGAGACAGTGGACTGTCCCCTTAGGAGTTTCTGGAACAAGCTGCTGATTGTTGTGTGACTACTTCTGTTGAATAACGTTGTTAGAAGTCTGACACCAAATGAAGCTGATCTCTCTCCCTGCCTTGGATTTCTGAATTCTACAGTGTGCACAAGACAGACGTGTATGCAACTGATAAAAGTATCATTCCAGACAGTCCTCTTTCAGAAAGGCTAAATTCCAATATAGTAATGGCTCTTTATAAAAGCTTAATGTGATTTAGATGAGGCTGTCCAATAATTTGCAATATACCTATTATATTTTAAACAATGAAATTGGACAATCTTTCTTCAAATAATCTAATCTCATCCTTGTCCTCTATACTCGTTGCTGTAGAGCTTAGAAAATCAGCAGTTGCACTGTGCTGTTAATCCATTTATTTCTCTATATATTTTACATTATAAATATTAAAAAAGGATAATTACGTGAAAAGTCAAAGTTAACTGATCTTTGTTGACAGGCTGCAATGACTTAAATTAGCATCTTGTCTGCAGTGGTCCCCTTGAAATGAAAGCAGTTATAAAAAGCATATTCATAAGTTTGCCTAGCCACTGTACAAATATTTTAGAAAATAGGGTCTTTGCTCCAAGAAATATCAGTTAAACAGATACTGAGCCAGCAAAGACACCAAATCAAATGGAAGAGATAGGGAAGGCAGTTAAGAGAAAGGATTAAGTTATTCATCTCTGAATGGCGTTTCCATTACTGTGAAGCTACTTGGAATGAAATGGGCAAATAGCTTTGTCTGAAGGAAAAATAGCTGCAGTGTGGTGGTATCATTTGCTTAGGTTATTATGAGATGACTTTGATTTGGAGGAAGGGTGAAGAAGGGTTGGAAGGGAATTTTAATCAGTGTTAGTAGCAAAAAAGAAAGGACAGAATGTGATTCATGCAGAGGAGCATACCCTGGGCAACAGGCACTTACACAGCTGGGCAGACTGTGAGTTAATTTCCTTGAGCATTGCCGCCTTCATCCTCTTTCCAGCCAGTCTGTCAATATATCAGTCAATGTTTGCACAGTGCCACACACAGCCTTGCAAAACCTCCCTCTCTACTGGTTAGTGAGATTGGCGGTGCACTGCTATGTTCTGAACTGAGCATGAGGGAAAGAGGAAAGAATTCATAGAAATGCAAAGGAGGGCAGTCTGAGGCCGGAAACACCATCACAAGACTCCTTCTTTTGATCAGATTGCGTTATCACTGGTGACCTAAGCATGAAGCCTGGATTTGTACAGGATGGTTCGAAGATTATAATGAGTGTTACGGGTAGTGGGAGAACCAAACACTAGTGAAAGGAACTTGATTGGAGTTGTGCTGAGGATAATACAGGTGTTGGTGTATGTTCTTTTCTCTTCCCTGAGCCATTGTAAAATAAGCTAGTTTGGCTTCAATTAATACAATTAATTTTTCATAAAAATGAAGCAGGCAATGGTTTTGGAAAGACCTGGAAGCTTCCCAGACTGAAAAAGGTGCACACTGCTATCTTCTGCTGTTGCGAGGAAGAATGATACCCTGTGGGGACAAAGGGAGGGATTACTTGGAAATACCAGATTGCTTTTAAGAAACCTCAGTGTTGTTCTTGATATTGGGAAAGATGATCTCATTGCTATTTTCACTGGTTAGGAAAACTGGGAGGGGTTGTTTTTGGTTTACTTGGTTTTTGGGGTTTTTTTTGTGTGTGGGGTTTGGTTTTTTTTTTTTTTTTTAAGTGGTAGGGGTCCAGTTACACAGAGGATGGAAATGTGTTTGATTTCCTTAGTACTTTTGCCATTTCCTGGCTTTTGAATCACTCCTGTACCTTTACCCTATCCAAGTGCACATACCTGTCAAACAGGTTGAGATAGAAATATATCAATATCTCACTGGGAAGCAGGTATCCTGGTACCAAGCAGGCACAGTAGTTTCAGGATGCCATGGAATGAGCTTTGAGACAGAGGTGCAACTTCTGCTTTTCCCCCCCCCCCCCCCATTAANGCTTTTCCCCCCCCCCCCGACATTAACAGTGTCAGAGGAAACGTAGAAAAATGCTCAGTCTGGTTTATTGCTCCTCTGTAGTATTTCTAGTTTTGTTTATTGCTCCTCTGCACTATTTCAGAACCCTCCAATGCTGTGAGGTTCTGTTACATTCAGAGACTGCTGTCTTGAGCCAAAAATATTTGATTTTTTTTTTAAAGACTAAATGGCATAAATTGAGTCTTACTGTCAAGTAAAGCAGTCAGCAGATCTTGCTGGCTCTGTGAGCAGGGTGGGAGAGCTAGGCCACAACAGATATGACAGAGGTGGAGGAGAAGGGTGATAGATAGTTGGTTGTTTGCTGCATGAATTAGAGAGGACAGAGAGGGACGGTGAATTTCAGAGAGTATATTTGGTAGTCTCAGCCTAGAAAAAAACCAGGGGAAAAAAAAGCATCTAGATCATAGACCAAATATGCACACTTGCCCTCACAGAGCATCCACATGACCCTATACTGCAATTTAGGGAGGGCTTGTGGTAAACACTCTTTGCTTCCTTAGGACTTGGACCTACAGTGCTCTGGTGGCTCACTATTATGCTCTCTATTATACTATAAGTTGTTGAACTTTGATTTTATTTTTTTTACTTTTCTTTTTATTTAGCTGCTACCTTTCCTTTATACTTCTCTTTATCAGCTGAACAGCCTGTTCTGCTAAGTTCAAAAGAGTTTTGTAAGATCTTGTGATTTTGTACATCCTTAGTAAACAGAAACAATATTGAAAGAAGCACACACTAAAATAGTAAAATGAATGCAGTAATGTACATCCTTATTTGTAAATTCTGTGTGCTACCATGAAGCACGGGTGTCACAGTATAACATTTTATCTATAAATACAGACATACAGTTGTTCAAGTCATCCAAAACTAGACAAGCAGGAATATAAACTGACTTTCATTCCCATGGCTGTGTTATACTGATAGTCCCTTGGAATTTGTTTCCAATCTGCAAGTTAATACGTTTTCTTGCATATTCTGATTCTAAGTACTCTTTTTGTGCAGCAAATGTCCTGCTCTGTAATACTACTTTTACTAATGCTAATCTAAAATTGTAACCCAAACATTGCAGCAGGACAGACTTTTATACCCCAGACATACAAAATTGTGTTGCAGTACCGTGTTCAGCATTTGCTTTGAGTATCATTAAGGTACTTCAACTGGCTAACCGTATATTGGATCAAATTTTGGCACCTAGAGAATAAATGTACGCATCTAATACATATGATGGACAGAAATACCACATTAATACTCATAGTGTTGGGAAGGAACAGAGCATCCCTTTATTTGCTTATTACTAGGCCAACTTTATGATGGGTCTTGAAAACAGGCATCTCAATGTAGTGTGAGGAAGGTGAAAGACCTCTTTCTAGTTTATATCGCCTTGTTCACCTTCAGATGGGACAGGTAGTGGTTGTATATGTTATACTGACAGACTTGGTTTCAGAAACCTAGTTAATGTAAGTTAAGTTGTTTCAAAGGCAATGCCCATCTCGCCATCTGCAGAAGCACCAAACCAACTGTCATCACAGTGCTAAAAGGCAACTTGTCAAGAATATAAGTATCTGCACTGCAGGCAAAATTGTGACTAGAAGCAGAGAATGTCGAATCTGTGCTCGTTTGCTCCAGGGTCTTGCTGTCTTCTTTAAATAGTGCTTCTGTTCCAGATCTTTGTTGCTTTCCAGTGGTTCTTCGAAAATGTGCACATACTTGATCAAGTTGGATACCAGTGTTTAGTCTCCAAGCATCAAAGCACTGTGACTTTCATTTCTGTTATTGCTAAAAGAATGAATCACTCCAAATTTCCCATTAAAAATATTTACCTTTAGTTCCATCTTGTTGCTCTGCAAGTCCAGTTTAACTAGCTGCTACTAAAGATACATTAACATTAAAACTGAAAATGTCTCCCTTTCCTTCCTATTGGTGTGCTTGCCTGCTTTGGAAGTTCTTTATCTAGACATTGGACTGAGACATCTATGTAATGTTTGCTCCCATTTTCAAGCAAATTCAGGACTCGAACATTTTCAGTTTCCAATATATATTACTTATGTATATATGCTCTAAAGTCTTTTCAGCTCCTGTGTTCCTGCTGATCTGTAATCATGTTGCTCTGATTTTTTTACTGTTTTGTGACACCATAACAGAATGTTAGATTATGGTAGCGTAATGTCATACATAATAACATGAAAACATGTAAAACCTGGAGCTTGACTTAGCCAATATACTCACATCTTTAAACCCAAACTTGATTTCTTTTCAGAAGGCTGCTTCAATGATTAAAACATTTTGAATGCTTCCGTAAGAAAATGCAAACATCTTTTTTAAAAGCAGAGTTTTCAAAAGATTCACACCTTTATGAATCAGACACTCTGGAGCAGTAGGTGAATAGACTAGGTTCTTGCTAGAAATGATTTAATAAGTTGGACTGGCAAGCGCTGAATCAGACAGCATTTTAAAAGTCTTAAATAAGTCAGTATACTGTTTCCTATGCCAGACACTGCATTTGTTTTCTTCTTCTATCTTTTCGCCATTCCAAGTTAAGATCTCCAGAACCACTAAAGCTCAGACATATAGAATAATTTTAGTGAGATAGCAGATCTCAAGACTGGGTCTAGAGTAGAGCCTGAATGAATCCTGTGTTTGGATAACAGTTTCTTGCCTTTCTCACAGGGTGTGCTCTGCTAATTAATCAATCTTTGAATCGTGGCAAAAGCATAGGCATAAAAATACATGTGTATGTGAAAAAGAAGACAATGACAATTTTATAGTTAGAGGTTTGTTTGAAAACTGTCATTTTCAGGTCTAGATACCAGAAAAAGCCTCTGTTACCTACCATATATTCAAAACAGGCATTCTTAATCTTTGCAAGTTCTCTCAGAGTAGACTGACATTGGATGGAGTCCTCTTGCACATCCTGAATAAATAATCACTGTATCTTCTTTCCAGTGTAGGTTTTACCCATTTTACAGCCATTCTGTGACAGCTGTTATAGGTTCCGAGAGATTCATTCTTGGATTTCTTTTTATTTTTACTTTGCTGTTGCTAACCATTTATACTGCCTGCCTTTGACTTTTTTCCAAGCAGTGAAAAATGTTGATATCTATATATGGTCAGAAAAACCTGGCAGATCACTGTAAAGAGTATCCAAAGTGACACCCCCTCAAATACGTATGTATACAATATACATATTTAAGTGCATGCCCGAATTTTAAATCTAGGCAATCCTAGCCCCAATGATACCTATTTATGATAAGCAAACCTGACAAAAGGACTGGAAAGAAGGTGCTGGGGAAAAAACCCAACCCAACAACAAAAAATCCCCACAACAAAACCTGACCTTATTTAACATTGTTGGCTACGAGAAGAAGTATTGCTTGAGCCTATGTGGATCATCAGCCCTCTGAAAAAGAGACAAGCATTTCAGAAGCTGTAGGGGATGGCAAAACATTCCAAGTGGCAGGCAAGAGTAAAGCAGGGCACAGCTGGATGTTAGGTGAAAGCAGGCCTCTCGACATTGGAGGTCATTCAGGCCATTGCATGTTGCTTGTATAGGAATGGCATTGCTTTCTACATAAATCTTGGGAAAGAGCCCCTGTAATGGTTAAATGATACAGAGAATAAAGCTAGCAGTTTGGAATTGAGACAGCTGATTTTTTTGATTCAGTGACTGAAATGAGAAAAAAAGTAGGGCAGGTACTGTCTCACAACAGCTTAAAACCAAAATTTTTCCCCTTGGTGAAAAAAAGACAAAAAACCCAGAATGATTCACTTTCTCTTAGAAAACAATTCTGACTGTTCTGATTAACCAACTTGGAAAGGCGAAACTGACTTTTTTTTCTTCAATCTTAAAACGTTTTTTTAAAATGATATTAAATATTTCTTGGCTATAAAGATAATACTAAACTTGACTTGAATTCACAAGGGCAAACAGTTGAAACTCCTCTCAGTTTTGTTATAGAAATGCAGAATTACCAAGTTTCAGTTGTTGCTTTTCAAGGCAGAACAACATACCAGACGTCAGTCGAAGAAGCTGGAAGAAATTATAGCATCTGAAAAAGACCATTTAAAAACTACCTGTTTGGCCTGCCTACTGCTGTCATGGCAAATCCTCTGTTGCTTCAGTGAACTCCTCTTGGACGGCTGTGTGCACTCATATGAAATACCCATTAAAATCAAGGGGGAGTCTGCAGAGGCTCAGGAGTTTGCAAGTGTGAAATTTACTGCTGCATTGTTGACTAAACTACCCCTCTAAGGCAGATGTGGCTAAAAAATAGATCGATCTCTGAAAGCACCAGATGCAAAAGGTCTCAATTCACGCTTTCACCTTATTAAGTAAGGAATGTAATCCAGAATGAGAGGCAGCAGAAGAAATAGTCTTGATGGAAAGTTAAAATGTTGTGTCATGCTTCCTATTAGTGTGAGTTAGCTCTTTTTAGAACTTCAGGTTTACTCTTAATTTCTGATGCAGCCTTTTTCTGCATTAAACAAGAAGACATGCCAAATCTTTAGTTGACATTGGGATGAAAATGCTTGGTGCTCCTTGATATAAGCAGGATGATTGAAAGGATGAATTTCAATGCTGTAAAAATAACACCAAAGTGTTTGGTCTTCTGATAGCCAAGATGATGTTTTCATTCAGCAGCAAAAAGAGGGTGAGCAAATGGTTAACATTAATGGGATGGGAAAGCTATGCATCTAAGGAGAGGTCTGTACAAAATGGTTGCCTGCAGCCTTAACTGTTAATTAGCTCCAATACTGGTTCAGCAACCACAGCCGTGTTTTGTGTGACCTCACTGGTGTGGCATCTGGGCAATTATCTTTGGGATAATGAGCCCCTTCATCCATAGCAGAACAACAACATCTCACTTGGCTTGCGAAAGATCAGAGCCAATCTGCTGCTCATCAGGGTGCCTGCCATCCCCTTTGTATCACACCTTATTTCAAACCTAACCTTTCACATCCTACATTAATTGTTTTTAAATTAAAAATTAATGAATCAATTTTAACAGCATTGGGGGGGTGGGGGGATAATAAGCACAAAGTATCATCCAAGGGTTAATTTGGATCTTAAATATTCCTGTCTGAGTTTTGAAAAGAAAGAGAAACAACATTCCAGATCACTGGTTACAAATGATCGTAATCTTTTTCATCGATGAAGAACTGTAATTAACAGAAAGTATGGTCCTTCTTCCTCAACAGTACAGTTTTAATGAAAATAATTCTTACTAACTATTCCCTTAATGTACAAAAATTATAGAAACAGCCACCAAAAGACTGTACCTTTTTTTCTTATTTTTTTGTATTCCACACCACGGTGTAGAGCAAAGCTTTTAAAACATTTGACCCTTCACAGAGGTTTTTCTCTTATTGCAGTTCATCCTTAAATGGTAATGTGAAGACTTGCTTGAATCCACTGAAATAATTGAACATGTCGTGGCTAAATTTCTATAAAACTACTCTTTCATGTTTATTGATGAGCTATGAAGCTTTTCCCGTTGCTTTGAAGAGTGCTTATGAAGATATGTTGCAATTTCACAAGGTGTGGCAATCAGTGCAGGAACATGACCTGAATTGCTAATGTTTTGAATTGCTTTGTTTCAACAAAGTATAAATAGGAAATACTTAAAGAAGCTCGAATTCTGTCTCCATTCCCTAGATTTTTCAGAGTTTATGTGATTTCACCTTTTCTCCCCCACTTGTACAGTACAGTTAGGCTTCTTCTGCAGACTTTGATTAAACTGAAAGACAGAGAATTATGGTTTAATTTTCCTCATGGTCTGAGGCAAGGGCACTTCTTCCAGCTAAAAGCAGCTATTGAGTTTCCTTGAAATAGCAGCTAGAAAGGTACCCGTTGCCTAAGATAAAGCAGCAACATCAAAATTTGTTCTGTTGTGCTCCTTTTTTTTTTTTAATATAAGCTAACACTCATAAATTATCAAGTTGTGAGACCTACAGTACATGTTGTTGATGGCTATGAAAATATCTTCCTTGGTTTTATTCACATGGCTATCTCAAATTTGCTTTTATGTTCATTCAACTGTAACTCTCTACTTATGGTTTTCCATGCCTTTGAACTGTTAGTTTCACAACTCTTGTTTTTCTTTCCTTTGGCTCAACCTAATCAAATACAAGTAATTAATTTACATTGTAACCTGCAGACTTTTCATTGTCAATCACACTGGGAAGGTGAGAAACTAAGAGATTAACGTGTATGGGATATTTGCTTAAGAAAGTCAGGAGGAGATTTTTATGTTTTTATATATAAAATATATATAAAAAACTAAGTTGCCTTGATCATCCTTCTTGCATGGCTTAAAAATTACTTTGAATTTCAGGTGTTCAACCTTCATGAATGCAATAAGTTAAAAAAACTGTTATGGAGTTTAAATTACACAGGTAATTTAAAGGCAACGTATTTTCCCTCAAAAGTTACTTCTGTCGGAGTCATTCCACAACACAACTTTCTGACCGGTTTGCATGGTGTGTTGTGAAGGATGACAGCAATGTTTTGGGAAACACATATGTCACACTGGACTCCCTGTGCCTCATCAGCTAGTGCTGATGCCATCTGATGACTCTTTCTCATCAGAACTGGTCTCCTTTTATTTTTGGATACCTAGTGAATGCAGCTTCTGTTGCTGTGCTTAAATAGCCATTTCCCTACATTAATTATTATCTGTGCAGTTCTTCTATTGATCCATTCCTGTGTTCTGTTTGCCCTTTCAAGTGCTGCCACAGCTTTGATGAGGGAAAAATAAAAAAAGTCTATTGTTACCTACAAACACTCTTCCTTTTCAGTGGATAGGCAATTTAGTATATAGGCTCTTTTGCCATTAAAATCCCCCTTATGAATCTTTATGAGACATCACAAATGTGCAGAGTGCAAATACGACAGAGCACAGTTCAATCAGCAAAGGTTAATGAAGACAGCCTATTAGTATCCTGCTGGGTTTGTTGCTGAATGCATTGTAGTAATGCCTAGAGGCTTTGCTCTCAAGGGAGCCCCAGTACAGTAAGGCAGGGCATGCACCATATGTGGCCAGAGAAATAGAGAATGCTTCTAAATTCATAGACACGGCTGACACAAGGAGTGTAATTGAGATGACTGACTTAAAAATAAAATTTAAACAGCATGCAAGGACCATTCACAAGGGTCCCTATCTCCTACTTTGGTAAGGCGGCTATGGAAATGGGTAAGTTATTAAGCACATGGCTTGAAAAGGGAGGCAGAGGAAATTCTGTGATTCAGTGAAAATGTGGTCCAAAAGAATGTCTCAGACTCTTTTTAACAATGGTGGGGTACTTTCCACTTGACTGTCCCAGTCAAACCAGTAGTATTCTAACTTTACAGAGGGAGACTAAAGATAGATGAAATTTCTTCTTGTAAAAGTGAATGGGAGTGACTGCCTAAGGCTTATGCTCAAGGTAAGGAGTGGCAGAAGACGTACGTCTAGGTTGCAAAATGATTTCCCATCTCCTGCATCACACTTCTACCTCAAAAGTATCATCTTTTCTTGCATTCTGTGTTATTAGAAATCCAAGTGCAGCGTCTCATATGAAACAGGAAAATCTTCAGCAGAGTTGTTTACCAGTTTTACACTTTTTCTGCATTTTCAAGGCATTATCCATCTGTAATCATACCCTTTCTTTTCTAAATTCAAGCTAACTCTTGTGCATTCAAGGTTTGAGTCAAATCTTTCAAGGCAATGACTTGCTGGGGACTGCTCCCCTGCCCCCAGTTTTCCTTTCAATTTTTCTTGGAAAATATTTTGTTGCATCATTCCTGGAGTTCTTTGCTCCTTTTATAACCAGTATATTACTGTGTGGTTTTTCACATTGAATAGAAATGTACCTAGCAATTGCTATCTTTTTTCTTCCGTTTATTTGCTAGTTCTTAGCCTGTAAAACATCATTTGCTCTTTTTTTTAAATCTAGTTAGATTACATTACATGCATGGGTATGAACTGTAAAAGACGTCTATTAGCCTAGTGTCCTGGTTTCAGCTGGAATAGAGTTAATTTTCTTCCTAGTAGCTGGCATAGTGCTGTGTTTTGGATTTAGGATCAGAATAATATTGATAACACACTGATGTTTTAGTTGTTGTTGAGCAGTGCTTACACTAAGTCAAGGACTTTTCAGCTTCTCATACTGCCCCGCCAGCAAGGAGGCTGGAGGTGCACAAGAAGCTGGGAGGGGACACAGCCAGGGCAGCTGACCCAAACTGGCCAAAGGGATATTCCATACCATATGATGACATGCTGAACAAAAAACTTGGGGGAGTTGGCTGGGGGGGTGCAGCCGGTGCCCGGGAACCGGTCAGTGGGTGGTGAGCAATTGCATTGTGCATCACTTGTTTTGTATATTCTTTTATCATTATTATTATTTTGCCTTCCTTTTCTGTCCTATTAAATTGTCTTTAACTCAACCCACAAGTTTTGCCTTTTTTCCGATTCTCTCCCCCATCCCACTGGTGTTGGGGGGAATGAACGAACAGCTGTGTGGTGTTTAGCTGCCTGCCAGGTTAAACCACGACACCTAGAGCTTCCTATTTGTCTCTCACTTTAAATGATCTTATGCTCCTATGGTATTGCAGAAGAAGAAATGATGGCTAGTGCTAACCAGGAGACTTACAGAATGCCGATGCCAGAAATATGTTCCCAGCTCTGCTGCTTCCTTGTTCTGAGACCTCTGTGATGCACTGTCATACTTCACAGAAGTTTTCCAACCTGGGCTCTGAAAAGTACTTTCTCTAGTTGCCTATGGATAACATACCAGTGCTGATTTTCGGAGTTGCTGAATGCACATGGATTCCTCACACTAAATAATTGCAGGCCTGCACTGCCTCCAGAAAATCAGGTTGTTTCCTCTAATGCCAAGATACGGATATAGACTCTTCATGTTGTGCATACATTTGACTTCATAGGTCATCCACTGTAGTTATTTAAACTGTCTCGCTCTGATGTGTTTTTTGCCTGCATTTCGCCCCCCCCCCCCGCCCCGAGCTCATGATTTTGCCTCAGGTCACTTAAGTTATTATTAATGGTACATCTTATATTGACAGGGGAAAAAAAAGACATTTTAGATGAGTCAGGCTGAAACACTCCCCACCCCTTTCTGTGATTATCAGAGGAACGTGCTCTTCTTTGCTGCCAGGCCAAAGCCAAGAGTTTGGGAGTAGGTCAAGTCATCCAAAGGTCATTAAGGCCCAGGGTCTAGCTGCTTTATGTACCAGTCTGGTAAGGGATGCTAGAGACCACAGCACAGAAGCAGAAGTTGCTCAAAGTATTCCAGTCATTGCAGATGAGCGCATTTGAGGACAAAACCTGCTTTTGATTCTAGAGGTTGTTTGTGATCTGGAAGAGGAAGGCTGTTTTTGTACTGAAGTTATTTCTGAGGGCTGAGCTAGAGAGTAAGCTGCTTGCTGATAGTAAATGACATCCGTATCATCTGTCGGAGGCTTTCCAGATTCTCCGTCTTGGTTTTGAATGCCAGGGGCAGGTCTGGACCATCTCTTTTTGGAGCTGTCTAGCAACCGGTGCTATTTTAAACAAGTCCTTTCCTTGTCTGAGTGCTGACATATGCAGGGTGAAGTATTAGCATTTTATAACACTGTGAAGTGCCGCCAGCTCAGGAGCTCCAACCTTACAAGTCAAACACCCAGATTATGAAGTGCAACTATCAAGTTTGTTAGATTTTCATTGTTATTGAAACTTGAAGAGTTCTAGCTTCCAGGCATCTCTGTGTTATGACAAGAAGGGCTAGAAACACACTGCTGAAAAAACCAAAGGAAAATGAGAGGTTCTTCAGTAGCTGATCCCCTTCAGCTGGAGTGAGAGCAATAAAAATACCAAATGTAGCATGGCCTGGTGACTCTGAAGATACCATATCTTGCTGCAGGAGAGAGCCGTTTGAAAGAAATCTTTTTTATTATGGTGCCAATATTCTGGTGTCTGAAGATATCCTTCTCATGTTACAGCCACCTCCTGCCAAGCTGTGTAAAAGGGACAGTTTGTGCTTCATGGCTTAAATGTGGGGCATTACCAAATGCTGTTGCAGAATGATTGATGGGAAAAAATGCCTCCTCCCTCTTGAGACATTCCTTGAAGTGATAGCAGAGCTAAGAGTAACAGTTTGAGAAATGTGTTTAATCTAGCAAAAAGTCCTGTAATTTGCAATATCTCTTTCTATGACATAGCATGACAACAATGATTTTAAATGCTTGTGGCTATGCATGCTTTAACATGAGATTAGTGGTACTCTCTTGTTACGTATTCTAGTTATATCAGGATGTGCTTAAAAGGCATGTTAAAAAACAATATAAGCCATTCATGTAAATATTTCTCTTTCCTGTGAATGACTTTAAGCATAGAAAGTTCTGATATTTGAGAGGTAACAAATGCATTTATAAAGAAACTCTTCAAGTCAATGGTTTGTGAAGGATGTTAACATAAGTTAATGCCATCTGGAAACCAACGATTAGATGAAGATGAAGAAAATAAAAATTGGTGTGGCATAACTTTATTAAATGTTATTTGTCCGTGACTAGAAGTCTAAGCTGTATCCTGAGTTTACTGAAAAGTTACCTTTATTTAAATTTCAAGTAAGTAAATATTTACTGAATATTGTAAAATTCAGTAAACCATTTTCTGCTTAAGAAGTCCCATGCAACTTCGTGAGCTTAGCAGGCTTGAAAGTTGCTCTCTTTTGAGGCAAGTTGCAGCTATGTGGACAATAAATGTAATGATGGCTATAGTTTTTCAGATTGGTTCCTTCTGTGTCTTCTTCTTTGACCCTTGGTGTCAAAGAAGGTTGAATAGCTTTTCACTACTCCCTTTCCCTGCAGTGAAGATCTGCAATTGTTTAGTTTTTATCACATATCAGCATGTAGAAGTTTAAGAACTCATCTTTCCTTACTTTGACTACTGAATAACTCTTGTCTAGCTGATGCACTTCAAACCACAGGGTTTTTTTGTCTATGTGCAGTGCTGATCCTTGCTGAACATTATGCTACTTAGGTCTGATGATTGCATTTACAGTATAGCCAAGCTCCAGCTAAAGACCACCAGGTTTTACATATAATTTCTGTTTGTTCTGAGACCAGACTGACTCAGGCGTGTGGCTGTGGAACGCACTGCTGGATGTTTCTTGTATGACCTCATGTTCTCTAGTCAAGAATTTAAAATTACTACTTTAAAAAACAACTATAACATATCCACATGGTTCCTATAAATTTAACAGGGTGTAATACAAAATAATGGATGTGTGCAAGAGCATGAGTTATGACACCTATGGGAACCATAACTTTGCATTTCCTGACTTTTGAGTGTTAAAGTGGATTTTAAGTTCCTAGTCATACTAGTATTAATATAGTTTAGTGGAGCAAATACCTTACCTGGCCCTCGCCCATTTTTCTTCCAGACCCCACCACCAGTTTCACTGGGGGTTTTTGGGGAAATAAACAAAACTCTTAGTATATGCTTAGGATGAGCTGATTCTTGCTCTACCTGAGTTAACAAATCCAGGTCATACTTTAGATAAAATAACCCTCAGTATTTTGCTTAGTTTGCACAGCAGGAATAAAAGAGAAGGTGAGAGAGCTATTCAGCTGTGGGTGCTTGTTAAACAGTGGGGAATGCAGAAACTTCTAAATAAAACAAATAATGCTTGCAGGCAGAAAACTTGAAAAAAAATGAGTTTAACTAGAGCACTACTGCTTCTGTTTAGCACAGAGGGGATTTCACAGTGCTGTAATAGCAATTTAAAGGTTAATGCAGACCTGAAAAGGAGGGGTTGTTTCAAACTTAACATGGTTTCCTCTCTGTGAATATATTAGTAGCAATTCTGAACAGTAATTGTGTCAGCAGTGAGGAAGCTGTGTTGTTCTCAAAGGATCTGTCTGAAATATATTTAAAATTAAAACATCTGATGAGAAGATGGTGGGCCTGGACTAGAATACTGCTTCTGGAAGAGTCTGGAGTTTTGATCTTGATATTGATGACTATGTTTCCTTGTTTACTTTCTTGAGTTAAAATGAAAAAATTTGATGATTGAAACCATGGTGATGGGAAGCAATATCTCCTGCCTTCAAGAAGCCCTTAACAGGCTCTAAACCATTAGTGTAGGGATATAAAAGAGAGACTTAAAGAATGAGCTGTTACTGCCTGACCCATTTCCTTTCTGAAATACTGGCAGATGCAGCTGTAGAGTTCCCAATTTAAATTATCATCCTGGCACTACATCAAATGAGTGCAAAAATATCCAGCATTCTTAATAATTCTAAGGATATTCAAATTTCTGGGGTGTGTGTTTGTTTGTTTTCCCTTTTTGTACATCATGCTACTCATTTCAAGGTAGAAAGATTACATTTTGGTTTGTCCTGTAAATATTTATATTTGGCCATCTTAATCACAAATGGTCACAGTGTTTAGAGGCAGAAATTCTAGCCTGAAGTCAGATATTATGTCCCTAGTTCAGAATATTTTTTTTTAATATGGATAGAGAATTGTAGCTAGAGAAAGATAATGCAATGCAGAGTACTCTGTGGTAGTATTTTGTCTGTTGAATCATAGAATAGTTTGGGTTGGAAGGAACCTTAAAGATCATCTAGT
>WAAD01027316.1:84680-121479 GCA_013389945.1 Fregata magnificens | reverse complement strand
GCAGCTCTCCTGCCACTCTTCCCCAAGCCTGTAGCGTTGCATGGGGTTGTTGTGACCAAAGTGCAGGACCTGGCACTTGGCCTTGTTGAACCTCATACAACTAACCTCGGCCCATCGATCCAGCCTATCCAGATCCCTCTGCAGAGCCTTCCTTCCCTCGAGCAGATCGACACTCCCGCCCAGCTTGGTATCATCTGCAAACTTGCTGAGGGTGCACTCAATCCCCTCATCCAGATCATTGATGAAGACATTGAACAAAACCGGCCCCAGAACCGAGCCCTGGGGAACACCGCTCGTGACCGGCCGCCAACTGGATTTCACTCCATTCACCACCACTCTCTGGGCTCGGCCACCCAGCCAGTTTCTTACCCAGCAAAGTGTATGCCCATCCAAGCTGTGAGCTGCCAGCTTCTCCAGGAGAATGCCATGGGAGACCGTGTCAAAGGCTGAATAGGTTGAACTGGTGAGCTTACAACAAACTTTCCTTGGAAGAGAGAACAGTGGCTAGCCTTCTATGAAACAGAAGAACCTCAAGATCTAGCCTCTTTAAACATTCAACTTGAACTCCCACTTGGAAGACCACATTCCAAGACCACTAGGTTATCAGCTGCTACTTAGACCACCTGACGGTGTGTTCTTTCTCATTCACTCCCTCCAGAAATTCTAAGCTGAGGCAAGAAGCTTGTCCATCAGGAGTTGTTTTCACTCACACTGACACAGTTCTGCAATAAGTTTGGATTCTGACAAATTTGAATTTTCCAAAGAAATCTGTTTCATTAGAAAATTCCTTTCACCTGTATTTCATTTGAAAAGGTGATTATTACTACTGTAAAAACTTCCTCTTGAAAACACAGATATGCAATATATACAATTTCAACTCTCACTGTATTCTCAATTCTAAGCTAGAAAAAAAGACATTGTGTTATGACTATCATTCTTAAGAAAATGAACTAATGTAGAGAAAGTCATAAAATATAAAGATCTCTTGAGGTGACAGGGTGACCACCACCTTCACCCTATGCACAATGATTTTGAAAATTTTAAACAGGTGCTGTGAACTTAACATCCAGTATGTGCCTCTTGAAGCAGTTCTTCAGAATAACAAGCAGGTAAGCAATGTTCTCCGCAAAAAGAAGCATGAAAACCTAGCAACATCCTACACATAAAATACCTCGGTTGAAAGTGTATACAGTAGCGTCACCACAAGTAACTGGAAAGGAGAAAGAAAAAGAAAAAAGAAAAAGAGAAGGCCAGATGTAACAATTATAAAATAAATATGCAATTAAAATTAAAAAAAAAAAAGGAAGCAAGGAAACAGTATAACAGGAATACTTCAGCCCAGTGATCATCCAACTGTTTCCATTTTACTACTTTCAGGAATATTCAGAGTTGCTTACCACAAAAGACAAAGTGTGATTGGGCAATGGAAAATGAAGAGGAGACATGAGGGCCTTGAATTAGCCAAACTCAACTGCCATGGTAACCTACATGACAAACAAAGATTAAGACAGCAGCTTAACAACCAGTTTTCTCTGGTCTATTCCACAATTTAACTCGTCAACTTTTAATGTCTTATTCGCTACTGACGTCCAATATACTGCCATGACAGATTTCATAAGATGGGACTACATTCAGTCTTACGCATTTTATGCCCAAGCATTGAAAGTATGCTTGAAGAAATGCTGCATTGTTGCCAGCTTTGTGCTGCAGTTTGGAAGAGAAGTTCTCCTAGCTGAAGTCAATTATTAGGAAAGTTGCTCTTTGGAAACTGATCGCTCGTATTTTGGCTCTCTGACTTCTGAGAAAGGAGTCTGTCTGCAATCTGTTTAACTACTAATTTTCAGACTGGTGTAAACAATGCAAATAAGTTAAAATTAAGTAAAGTCTTCATGTCACTAACTCCTCTTCCAGCTGACCTGCAAAGTCTCACCATCTGCTACAACTCAGCAGTAAGAAAGCAGTGTCTTTATTTCCTTAAAAAGCATTTGCATCACCACAGGTGGCCAGGAGATAACAGGAAAACAGCCATTTTTATAGCATTTCCCATTTATGCTGTCTGGCTCCCTGTTTCCTTGTGGAAGCATTATTTCAGAAACGGATGACAACCTAGTCAGGCATCATAACTAAGAATCGTGCCGGGGCAGTCTCTGTCCCGAACTGTCAAATGTGTCTATGTATAAAATCACATCATAACACAGTAAAGAAAGACACCCTCCAGAAGATGTCCGTTTAGCTCTTTCATTGTAGAATATGCTGAAATAATTTCTAAATCAAGAAGGCATTAACTACAGTAGTCAACACAGTAACAGCATTCAATAAAAGCACTGAAAAAGATGTAAAGAGAGCTCGCCCAACCAAAATGACACCAGAACTAAAGAAAGATGAAAGCTTAGCATGCATTTTGGACAAATATGGAAGATGATGTTGCTGGTTAGTGCCACACAAAAAAAGTAGTCGTTGGACCCTTCAGTGTGCAATAGAGATTATGTTCCCCAGACAAGGAGTATAGTATGGATACAAAGGTATGCTCTGTTTTCTTCTCAAAAGCACTTACAAAATGATAATAGAAAGCCTCTATCACAAAATCATTTAAGTTTTCACTGAGAATTTAAGTGTTTTAAACCTAATGTTCAGAAACAACACACAAAACTACTTGGAAAGCTTGTCAGAAAAAAAAGCAGAAATCTGCTATGAAAGGAAAAAAAATGCCCATAGCTTAAGACTGCACAGTGTGAACAGGAAAATCTGGAATGGAAAGTCATAATTAGGGACTAGACATCCACAACATGTAGTAATTACAACTACTGGATAATATGCAAACACCAAGTATAGTCAATATTTCTTAATAGCACAGTGAAGCTAAATAAAGTTGCCCTGCATTGGTAGGAAAACGTCAGCTTCTTTTATTGGTGTATGAACAGTTTAAATTCTAATGCAAATGTAGATAATTTATACACATTACTGATGGCTCTCCAAAGATAGCTACCTTCTAGCTTCTGTGATACATCCTTAACAGAGGAGCTAAGCAGGAGACGAGATCTGCACTTGTTGAAAATTGTGATCCTCCAACAGGTGGCTGCAAAACTTGCCTGTGGTTACATTCTTGCCAAAGATGCACTGTTTAGCCAGCTCAGCCTTGTGTTTATTTTACTCTAATAGGATAATATAATGAGGTAACATGCTAAAAAGCTTAGGACTACACCCGCACTGCAGAAATGTGATTATTTAATAACATGACACAATCATTTGGGACTGACAGAGTTTTTCACAAAGAAGTAATTTCTTACGTATCATTCAGTCAGAAGATATTTTATTTTAACTTGAAACTTAAGAAGTCCTCTTGAACAAGTCACAACTGTTAAAAAGGGAAAAATTTAAAAAGTCAAGCAGGCAACAGTTATTCAAAAGGCAAGCAATTTTTCAGAGAACATTCTTTGAATAGGCTTTTGCTAATCTATCTTTCTATAAGTTGCACAGTTACTTGCTTGGCCAGTTTTTAGAAGATTTATTTTTAAAACCTCTTTTTTTTTTCTTTTATAAAATATGAGCAGAAGAATGAAAGGCTGTAAAGATAACCTGACAAGTAAGAAGTCATGACATCCATGAGGCAATAATTAGCAGCCTCTCCAGGAGACAGGAAACTAGCAAAAAGGGCATCGTATTTCTAGACAGTGAATCTGCCATTGTACATTTACTTTGTAAGATACACTTTACATTATAAGATGAGTAAGTAGGAAGAGCTATAGTGAAAGCTTCCACTGCTTCTCAACAGCAAACATCTTAAAAATCCCAGCCCTGTCTACCTCTGTTACTTTCAAGGCTTAGTTCGACTTTTATTTTTCAGACTAATCTTTTATTCCGGGCATCTGCCACAATGTGTTTTGAAAGAAATAACTGTCAAAATGGGCCAAGATAGAACATGAAACTTTTCTCATAAGTTCTTAAAACAGTTTTAAAGTTTTTATCCTTTAGGCTACAATTTTAAATTTGACAAAGAGTTCATAGCCATGCCAGTTCCAATTATCATTAAAATCTATCCAAAATCTGACCAATTTATAAGCCTCTGAAAACTGGACATTATCCTCAGCATAAATGTGATGACAGCTGCTAGTTCTCTGAAGTTTTATGCTTTCATTGGGTGTTTGTTGGTCCTTCATGTTTGCCATATACTAACAAAGGAGTAAGCATCATGTCCACAAAGCGTAACCTACACCAGAAATACAAGTGCTAAGAATTTAATTTAAACTGGCTTCCAGGAGCCATTACCTTGCCTAATTGCAGTCAGACAGGATGGAAGAGAAAGAAATAGGATCCAATGAGAAAAGTAAAAGAGGTTGTGTACAATTATTTAATGGGGTGAGGCAGAGGCCCATGTTGAAGCCTGGAATCTCTTGGGGGAAAGAAAAAAACAGATGTCTTGTGTGTTACTGAGAAAACAGACACAAGATTTGGATACACAGTTGTAATACAGGGAGAACTAGAGGTGACCACCGGGCACGAGTAATAGAGAAGATGAGAATATCATGAGAGTGTGCAATTGCAAACATTTCAAGACAGCAAAGAGTTCAGCATTAGCCTTGTTAAATTAAATTCACTGGAGTACATCCAGAAAAGGAGATCAGAGTGAGAGAATAGGACTTTTAAATAATCTGTTTATATTCATCTCAAGCTATGAGCAATAGATCATAGAGTGAACAAAACTTACTGAATTATTTTCATAAACTGTAACCTAACATCTTCAAAAAACAAAGTCTGTGGGACCACACTTAAGCAAACGGGGAATCATGGATTTCATTCAACATAAAAAATACTAAGTTAAAGCTCAGAAATACATGGGATCAGTCACAAAAGGAAAAAAGGAGGAATTCAAGGAAGGATTTTAGTGGAAAAAAGTTGGCAATTCTGCAAAAAACATGCTAAAGGAGTGACCTAAGAGACTTTATAAGAACCAGACTAAGACAAAAACCAAAACAGCCAAATGAGTAACATTAAGGAACAAGCAAGCACCAGAGCTGGATGCAGCAGGGAGGAGGGACAGTGAGGTGGGACCAGTACAGGGTTACAGGAGCTTTGTTGATGGCAGTTTCAGCTGAGTGAAAAGGACATCAGCCAAACTGGAGGCAATCCAGGATGGGCCTGGAGGCACATCCGATAAGCATTTCTGATGAACTGAAAAATGAAGGAAGAATATGGGACTGGCTGTGCTCCCAATTTTGCAGTAAGGTCAAAGATGATGTATCTCCTAATTCTAGATGGGTGAAATATAAGTATTACTTAAGGCTAGTCTAATTCCTCTGTCTTTGAAATTAATGGTTAGATCAATGTTAAAATCCTGTTCTAATGAATTAAAAAAAAAAAAGAAAGAAAACCTAAATAAGAAAAAAAATCAAAGTACAGACATGAAGAGAGATGCAAGAGGGGACACGAGTCACAGATCTTACACGTCCTTTTTTTAAGTAATATACAGCATCACCATAAGTTTTTTTTCACATTAATTGTTAATTGTTTCATTTCCTTACATAACTATTAGCATTTATTTTCCATAAGATATTTTATTTACTCACTCTAAGAAGCAAAATCAGCTAGGAGAAGCCCAATTTTGAAGTTCTCAACCACTAGAGTTTATACTGCAAGTTCTAAACTTCATTATAAATATAAATATAAAATAAACAGGTAGGTGTTCCTGTACTGTGGTCACCAAGGCTGAAGCAGAAACATATTCCCTGACTCAATAGCAGCAGCTCTCACCTTTGTGCCATGTGAAATTCAATTGTTGAGATCCTAGTGTTCAAGACAGATATACGATGCTTTGAAGTAGGATGTGCTACTAGTTGCATACACATACACAAGGCCTTACACCATTTCTGACATTGTTTTACAGGAACATGATCTATTTAGGGGACTTACAAGGAAAAATAGTAACAGAGTATTTGTGGCTTACTGATAGTCCAATTCAAATTAAGATCACTGCTAAGCCAGCAACGTCTTAATCTGTTGACTTTGACACACTGTTCACATGGCACTAGGCTAGGCTACTGTTTCCTTTCAGAAAGTCCATCCTGTTGGATACAGTCAATGAAAGATAACTAGAATAATTCTCTTACTCAGACAAAGCATGGTATGCCAGTTAACAAAAGAGCCTCTTCTTCTTTCTGAACTTTCAATTTGATAAAATCTGTTTATAAGTAAGGAGAAACTTTTTTAAAAAGAATATTGTATTCAATACCCTAAAGAAGAGAACTGCCAGACTGTTTTAAACAAGCTGAAAAATAAGAAACATGTCTTTTCCAGTAACTTTATTGAGTGTATTTAACCATAAACACTTTCAGATGGTATGTGATTTTAAGTTGCCTGAATAACCTCAGTTTTATAGTCACACTCCATTTTTCAATTAATTTCAAAAAACAGTTTGAAAATGTTTTAAACATTGTTCTTTTAAAAAAACATAAAGGTTGCCTATTGTTAGAGGGACCATGGAATGATTTTGTAGATAAGCTAGGTTATCTAGGAAAGCTTGTTTGTTTTAAGAATTCATTGGACAAATTTATTCTACCCATTTTGCCTTCACCAGTTGTGTTAAACTATTCTTCAGGAAAGATGAGAAAGATTCAAAGAGTTAAAAAGATTCATGTTGTCTCATATCTATGCCAATCATTTTTTGAGTATTTCTAACCAAGCTTCAGCTTAATGTGTAGAATAGGGATGATCTTAACTATACCAGTAAGGTATTAAGTAGATTAGTTAACATTTGTATGATATTTTGATGTTCATTAGTGAAGAGGAAAACCCTGATTATCTTCAGTGACATAAACCAGTACAAAGAAGCGTCAAAGATAAAATTTAATGGCAAGGATCATAAAAATAAGTTCACCGGAAAACTTCATGGGCTGTACAGTATTATACAGTAGAAAGACATCCTAATCTTTAACTCATTATCCAAGAGGAAGGGAAAGTATGTTAGGCAATGTCTACACCACAGTTTTGTAACAGTGCGCAAACACCACCAATAAAAGCACTCTGGCCAGACAGTCCAAAGGCACAGATAACACTGTAGCTGGAACACCAGCAAATTTGCACTATTTTGTATCAAAAGTCTTTTCAGGGGGAAAAAATTATCTAGCATAGACATCCCATTTGGGTTCTGTAAAGTTTTGTGACATGTTGTTTTCTGTTGCTCCTTTAACTTATATTTTTGGTGAAACAGCTATTGGATTGAAATGTTGGTAGTCTTTGATTCAAAGAAAAAGACTTAATGAAAACAACAGGTAAAGAACAGTACAGCAGACTAAGATATGAGTTAAAAGTTAAGAAACCAAGTTATGGGAGAACGTTTTAAAGCTTATGCTTACCTGGATGCAAAAGTGTACATACCTGAGCTCAGAAAAATAGCAGGCCACCCTCATAAGGGCAATTTTCATTAGAAGGACTAACAGAACTCTCTCAGAACTTATAAGCCATTGATAAATCATGTCCCACTTGGCAAAAACAGACAAAAGATAACTTTTTCAGTACTTACATCAAACGTGGGTGTGCTTTGCTGGGCACTCCGATTACATGGTTCTCTGAAGCAGTCGGTGAATGGAAGCAAAAGACCCATTGCAATAATGCGAGAACATAGTTTTTCTGCTTCTTCTTGTGGTGCATTTTCCTGCTGGCTGAAGAGCTTTTCCAGCAGAGTTCGTCCTGCCAAGGTGATGACACAGATCAATAAGAATTTGTAGCTATCTACGGGACACAAAGATAAAGGCGTAACAATGTGTATTGAAAATCTCAACTATTAAAAGTAAAAATGTGAAATAAAAAAAAGAATTATTGAGAAAAGTATCTGATAATAAATCTTTAATATAAAATATTTCTATATAATAATTTGAACTGACCTGTAGCCTGATTAATTAGGATATTCAAGAAAATATACATTTTGTTGGTTGCACTGTGGAGTAGGAACAAAAACCATGAGATGCTATTGTAGCATTAATTTCCTATTTATTTATATTATACAATTGTCCTGATGGGAAAACCGAGATACTACCAAGAACTGAAGTCATTTTTTCCAAGGGTGTCACACAAAGTTATTATAGAATCGAGTCTCCCAATTCTTGGAATGAGCCTTTGTTTTTTGAATCACAAAACGATCATAGTCTTTAAGAAATTGTGCTCTGTTTCTTTGGAGAAACTCTCAATAAAAGAATAATAACAAAAAACCCCTGACAACTGTTCTGTTTAAAATTGTATTTAATACAGCTCCAGAGCACCAGAGTGCTCCAAACTAAAATGCAGTGCCACAAGTAGCAGTTCAGAGAAGTAAAACTTCTGAAGAGTGAGAAAAGAGACTTATTCCTATTACAGGGCCAGATTTCATGATCAAAGTGTTTTCTTTGTTATCTCACCAGAGCATGAAAGGAGGGCCTATGTTATAAAGTATATTACAGGAGACAATGCTAGAGGTTTGAAAGACCTTTGCATTGTGTGCAGTTAGCCAGAAAGAGACTACAAAAATTAGTTATACACGCAGGCTGTAGTAAAATCCACAATGAAAGAATATTAAATTGCTTGATTAAGCTCTAAAATGTCAAAAGATGCCAAAGTTCAGATTTACAGGACATAAATAAAGATATGAAATAGATCTCCTGGAAGGGAAAAGGCAGACAGAGTAATAAAGTTAATTCCATGCTTTAGTATGAACTAGCTGTGAATACAATTTGTACCTAAATCAGTTTCTATAGTCTGTTTTTTCCACCCAGTCACTGGAAGCCAAAGGTATTTTCCAGACAAAATATACTGCATTAAAAAAACATTTAGGTGTCATTTGAAGTAGCAATAATAACAATAACAACAACAATAATAATGATAATGTTACTGGTTTTTACATACCAATGCAAGATTTCTGTTTGAATGTTGATTTTATTCAAAATGTAAAATTTCCCAGGCTGTTTGAATATACCAAAAGGATTTTTTTTAAACATCTGGATGCAATTTAAAAAGGATATCGTAAGTGACATTTAGCCCAAAGTTTCTGTATTATTTTAGCCTCATATGGCAATACACCCTAAAATAAACAATACATTAAAATGTTAGAAGTTATTTCTAAGATTTTCCTCTCCAAATCTAAAGATCTGGTAATTTTGAATTATTAGTCCAAGTTTCCCAGCCTTTTATTAGACACAATACAGTACATTCAAGGGGATAAGCCGGGGATAAACTTTTAAGATACACAAGTTTTGTTACGGTTGCTGATTAGTTTGCCTCTGTTCTTTGGTTTCACCACCTATAAGGTGATGATAACATAATTGCTTTTTCAACATATCCCTCTATTTGTCTAAAGATACAGTTCAGTTGTTAAATCTTCAAAGTCATTAATTAATTCTTACTGACTGTGATTTTTAACAATTTACCCACAGTTGCAGCGATGTACAGCAATCCCCTACATGAAGAAAAGCAACAGTACGAAACCATGGTAACAAAGTGCAAATAGGGAGCTATCTGCTGACAGACGTTTCTGTGATTTTTTTCTTTGGGGCTGTAGTTGCCAATGCTTAGTGGTGCTGTAAAAGACCACCCTAGCTACTACTCACTAACGGCAATAAATGGATTCTCCTAGCTATAAATACTGGGGTTAAACTATTTAAGCAAGTCTTAGAAAAAAATAAGAGTACAAGATCGGCATCACACTGACACCAGAGCACCAATAGGCAGCATTTCTGCTAGCGGTTCTGGGACAAAGCACATCATATTACCATAGTATCACCTTATATCACTGAGTAAAGTTCAATAACATAGAAAGTTAAATGAGAGACTGCAAGTGATGAGGATGAATGGGGAAGTCAATGCTTTACATTTATCTAAAATGCACAGAAGAAAAAATAATAAGAAAATACACCAGAGGAAGAGTACTCTGGACACACACACACACGAAATACTGCTATGCAAGAAAACTACACATTTCTTCATGCTATATTAAATATTCAAATGTTATCCATGACTTCTGAANATCTTGTCAAGTTTAGAGAGTCTTCTCATGGACATCCAGCGGCAGAATAGCCCCCTTCCTCCCCGCCCCCCGCCCCGGCCTTTTGCTTTAACCTAATTAACAGGAATAATAGCCATAAATGACAAAACAGGAAATGAGGCCTTTTTTTTTTTCCTTAATCTACCCATTTGTTTTCTAACTTTTGTAGGACTTCTTAAGTCTTGCTCAAGATCAAATACTTTGTTCAGAATCTTGGTTGCCATTCAGTTGCAGTTTAATTTGTATAGTGGTTATTAACTATCCTGACTTAGTGGTTATTAACTATTGTCTAAACATACGTTAGCATTCAGACAATATAGAATATGAACTTAATTTCTCGTACTGTACTCTGCATTACTTATGTCATTTTCTCCATCTGAGCCTGAAGTGTTCTCTCCAGTGTATTATCAGTCTTGGAATAAAGAGAGTACTAAAAATTATTTAATGATATTAGCTAGTACGTTTTAACCTGAAAGAATCAATCATTTAACTCAAACTAACTTTAGGAGAATTAAGCTGTCCTTTGCATCAAATATACATTGAGGCAAAAAAGTAAAGATTCTCAACACAAAAGTAATAATGTTCAGATAAAGCTGTGCTTTAACACAGCTTGTGTGTTCCTTACAATTGCTGTGGAGACCTGAGGACAGACATTTGAATTACAGAAATATATTTTGCCAGTTCAGTTAACACATTTTACCAAATGCAAGCTGAAAGAAGTTCAACTTTCAATGCATACAGAAATAGCTTCACTGTGAACAGCTGTGAAAAATCTTTGTATCAACAATAAATGGGTTATATATTTGTTGCCCAGTAAGTGCTTTATATTTAGAACAGACTGTTAAGCCACTGAAGTTTTGTACCTGACCAGCTAGGGCTTATCATCAAATTGAATGGTCATTACAATTGGCAGAACCACCCACCCCTCAAACATAAAAACTAGCCAAATTTATAAAAAGGACAATATATATTTTCCTTAAAAGGGAGTGAGGAGATAAACCCTACCAAAAGAAAGTGTGTCAATACTTGAGAATGTCACTCATTTCATCCAGGCAACACCATGCCGTGCTGCACCACCCAGAGATGGAGTCGCTGTGACACTGTAGTTCCAGACAGGGCTAAAGATATTTTACATGGGAGAACAACTTTTGAAAGCCACTGCTTACTAAGAAGTAGTTCCTCCCTTGTTAAGGGTATCTGATATTTGTCTTTCACCTACTATCAGGTAAAAGCCAGTTGTCACCACAGTGGAAGCATTACAGCTCCGAAGTCCTCTGTGGCCCAGGGAGACTGGTGCCAAACCCACCCCTGACTCGCTGCCCTCTGACCCTACCTGTGCCTGCACTGATGTCAAAACAAAAGATGTTAATTCCTCTCATCAGGAATCACATTTATTATTTTGATTCAGGGCAAAATGAAGGTTTTATTTTTGTCTAGGTATAGCAAAATACCTCTTTAACATTGGACTCCACAGACTTTTAACTACTTTTGTTTAGAACCAGAAATGGCTTGCCAGCACCCATCTATCTGCACTACACATGCTTGGAATTAATTCAAAATAAAATGACTTTGCATCTATATGTGTTAAATTGACTGTACAATATTAATCCCTGAATCTATTCCTTAAACAGCAAAACCAAAGTCACAGCCATATTTAATGCATAGGCTAAATTCCAGTGAACTTCAACTGCAAGATTTTGAGCTACAATTTTTCATCTTTGGTTTGTAAATAAAATTCAGCAAGAAGAGCCTTTTTCCTCAGACATCATTAACCACCTCATATTCGTAACTTACATGAGGTAATACCTGAATGTGTTCTCAATAGGTGGCGATGGTTGCAAGTAACCTGGAATAAGTAAATGATTAACGATTTCATAATTATTAAATGATCAGCTGATTTCTGGTACAGGGATTTAAATGCAATGGTAAAGCAATTTCTCTTTGTTGCCTTTACATGCCATAAAAATATTAAAGAACAAAGATCTCTCAGCTCTTTTTTTTTTTTTTTTTTAAAAGGTTAAAAAAGTTCCCATTTTTTTTTTTTTAAAAAACTTTTTTTTCCAAAAATCCCCNNNNTCTCAGCTTTTTTTTTTTTTTTTTTCTAAAAGGTTAAAAAAGTTCCCATTTTTTATATTTTAAACAACTTTTCTTCCCAGAAATCCCAGGTCATGCAGTTCCTGGAGCTTATTTTTACCTTTCCCCTAAGTATTATTTTGGTGGGTGATGGGAGGCATATCAAGTTTTGAATTAGAGAAGAACCGCAAATAAGTTTCAGCCTTAGATCAAATCAGTATTCTCAAGATCTTGCCAAAACCCTCCAGCAAATAAGATGACTATAGAATCATAGAATCATTAAGGTTGGAAAAGACCTCTAAGATCATCAAGTCCAACCATCAACTAACACCACCATGACTCCTAAACTAGGCCCTGGAGTGCCACGCCTACACCTTTTTTGAACGCCTCCAGGGTTGACGACTCCACCACCTCTCTGGGCAGCCTGTTCCAACTCATAAGTTATTTTTTAGGAGCTTAGAATGACTTATTAAATCCCAGTAAGGGATAAAAAGACTTTTCTTGGAAAGGATTACACAATTAATTAACTGAAAGAATGGGAACATTAAATTAAGTTTGGAAGTATCAGGTACTCTGGCCTTCTATGGGTATTTTGCGATACTTTTGCTGCCATAGCTCAGCCTAGGTCTTCTGGCTCAGCTAAATTCTGTGTTCTCCACCTCCATGTCATCTGCCACTTCCTCCCATTCTCATTAAGAGGAAGCACTATGATCTTACAATCTCCTGTATGACATTTATGGCTTCAAGTTGCGTCAGGGGAGGTTTAGATTGGACATTAGGAAGAATTTCTTTACTGAAAGAGTGGTTAGGCATTGGAACAGGCTGCCCAGAGAGGTGGTGGAGTCGTCAACCCTGGAGGCGTTCAAAAAAGGTGTGGACGTGGCACTCCAGGGCCTAGTTTAGGAGTCATGGTGGTGTTAGTTGATGGTTGGACTTGATGATCTTAGAGGTCTTTTCCAACCTAATGATTCTATGATTCTATGATTCATCCTATCACTATGACCAAGACTTGAGTAACATTGTTCATCAGAACCACCTCTGGCAACAGTTGTGGAACATGTAAGCTATTCACTGCAGAATTAAAATTCACAAATCCCAGAATGGTTTCCATTCATATTGTCTCCCTTTTTGAAAAATGCAGGTAATCATATTATTGAATGATCATTTTCAACTTTAGATTTACCGCAACCATATTTACTCAAATGCAAGGTGGAAGGAGAAAGGAAGCCTACCTCACCAAAAGTCATTCTACAAACATTGTTTAATATAATAATGAAATATTGTAAAATATTAACCATTTATATATTATATAGTATGCATATAATAATTTAATATAGTAATCCCACTCAGTACTGGCCTGACACAGCCACGGATTCTCCCTTGGCCAGGAGAGGTCTCTGTGTGTATGTATTATGCCTCCTTCTATATGGCAGCAACTGCTACAGACCTTGGCTGTCACTACTGATAATCTGAATCACCTTGTGTATCATGACCTGGACTATGAGTCACTTTTGATGGAAGAGGTTGCCTATTTTAGAAGGAAGCATGTTTGGTCTTTCTATTACAGTTACATTATGTTCCGGGGCAACATTTCTTCTCCTCAAGCAGACACTAAAAATAAGGATCTACACTCTGCTGAAATGCAGGTTTGCCTTACACTTGATTGTCTATGGAATTATTGAATGTTGAAAGTACGTTCAGTACTGTCCACAGAGAAATATAGGCAAATCCCAACTCAATGAATTCACATGGTAGCTCTTTTCCTGTCCAGTCTTTTTAGAAGACCAACCTTTCAAAGAGCAACAAGGTGAGCAATAAAATCCTTATGGACTAGCAATACCATGAGCATGTTGTTGGCTTTAGATTTCCTTAATTGTTGAGGGGAGGGAGAGGGACAAATGGAAGAGAGAAACAGTAGAAAACTACAGTAGTCACAGACATGCTAAAAAGCCACACATGCGTGCACTGAGGCCCTGCACTACAGCAGAGCTTGCAATAATTTTTCCCTGAGGATCATGCTGTTATAACCTCAGATTTATCTTTAAAGATATGTCTCCTATCCTCCTTACACTGCATTTGCAAAAGCCTGGGAGCACAGCTGTCAGTGAGCACAAGTTGAGACTAATGATCCAAATGAGTTATACTCCAAAACCTCCCCCTTCTGCCGGTCTCCTGCAATTCTCTCTTCTAACAACCAGACCACTACACCACACTTTCATCATTAGCACAGAAGCTGCATCAGCACATCTTAACCTATACAGACTAGAGACAGACTTTTTATTTTTAATTTTTCCCAAGGCAGAGTGAATGGCTTCAGTGTAATACCAGTCCTGAACACCCTACTCAGAGTCACGCCAAGGGTTAACAGTGACTCACGCACGTACTGCTTACATCTTCAAAAACTGAAATCGGCTTGCCCTCTTTTTCCCAGTTTACTCTTCCCCGTTCCCCCCCACCCCTGCAGTGAGATCAGAAATGCTCATAGAGCAAAGAGATTTCATAAGCTTTGAAACTAAAAGTACTATAGGCAATGCTCTATTTTTGGAGTTAGGGCAGGAAAAAAAGGAAAAGGAAGAAGAGACTAAGTCATGTATTTCCATTTAGAATACGTTTTCTGTTAGTCTTACAAAACATAAAGAGGCAATTGCAGTTTTATTATGGTTTTTCAGTTCACAAAGGATTACAGTTGTGAACATAGTTATATAAATAAAAAAAGAGCAGAAAACGGGGAAAAAGAAAAGCTGATTTCTACAGCATTCAAAAGTTAGGAAAGGCTATAATTCAGCTATCTGCTGCTGCATATATCCCTAAAACATTCCTTCCTTCCAATTTCATTCTTGTGTCCTTTTCTACATATACTACCATCAAGGTCACAGCTAAATCAAGCCCAAATCATCTGGCAAAGCACCTGGACTGTGCAGCACCAAACGTTCCCCAGAATGTCGGAAGAGCACAAACATGTCCAAGAGACAGAAATACTGCAAAGACTTCCATATATGCTTACTTGTAGATGAGCTACTAATTGCAGCTACATGTCATTTCTTAAATACTTTACAGTACAAGTCTTGTTAATTCATCATATTCCCCCAAACTACACAGCAAACGCTTGCTAAACCATTTCCTAGGGGCAAATCAATTGCACTTCATTTTCACCTTTCTACTGTTTAATGTACTTTCCTAGGTCTCAAATATACAAAGCACTGAGTGACTCCTATTTCACATATAAAATTAATATTTCAAGGATCAAAAGAATTACATTTCTTTAATATCTTCCTTTCATTACATAATCTTTTCAAATTTCAAGTTTTTCAGTTAACCTGTACCAGTCAGCCTAAAAAAATATGCAACATGCGACTGCTGAGAAAGAAGAGGTTTTCAAAGGTGCAAGTAGAACGTGGGGAATGAAACAGAACTAGAAATTGGTACTCTAGCCCTCTCTTCTTCCCTTCAAATAACAAGCCCAAGTCATGCATACCTGCATATTAAATATACATTTGCACTAAAAAAAAAAAAAAAACCAAATTGATTTAGTCTCACTTGCCTGAAGCCTGACCTGGGAGATTGCGCCCAATATTCCAGGATTAGAGACTTCATTTATTGTTCTTTTTCACTGCAGAGTTTCTAATCCTCTGCTGCTGATTTAAATTGGGAAACTGGTCCAGATCTCTCATCCTGTGAGGTTGTTTTGGTTGTTTCTTCCTCTTTTTTATTTTTTTATTTTTTTTTTAAAAACGGATTGACTTTTCATTGGCAGATACTTTCCTAAAACTATGTGACAGTTTCTCACAGGCTGGTTACATAAAACATGGAAAACCTGCCAAGCAACAGGCCTACACAAACAACATGGTTTGACAACAAAAAAGAAAAAAAAAAAGTTGAATCCTTCCACTATGAATATACACAAAGTACATCATAAGTCTGATTTCCAGGCAACATAAACCTTAAAAATGACAAAACTTGTCAAGGTCTAGGGTTATGGTACAAATTTCTATAATTCTGTCATAAAGATATTTCCTTTCATTTTTATTAGCAGTGTAATAGCTACTATCTGCATTCACTGCTTGCACACATACACATGTTTCTAATAGGAAAAACCCCAAAGATTATATATTGATTTCTTTATATATTTATATTTAGAACACTACTAAATTTAGGGATGTGTGGAAATGTCTGAGAGGATTGTCCTTTCTTCTCTGATGTTCTGTTTCCAGACTTCCTATCTCTGTTCACATGGATGGCATGAACTGAACCCACATACCATCTTAAATTCAGAAGTCAAAAGCAGAAAGTCTGTCTAAACAAGAAAATTAGGAAAAAGACATACATCAACACTATCTCCCCCTGCACCTCCAGTTTTCTATGCCTGCCTACACACAGTTCAATGTAATCTCAAAGTCAGAAATATATATTTATTAAAATCCAGCGAAGAATGTATTGATTGATGGATTGAGTCTATGGATTCATAGACTCTTCAAACAACTAGAATAAAACTATCAATTACTAATTTCACATCTGTTAGTCCTGTATCTGATTAACACAATAAACACCATGCTTGACTTTTGCCAAGCTGTCTGAATGTTTTGGCATCTCTCCCTCTATACTGTCCCATCTTTTAGTACCCTCTTGACTGTTAAAAATTTTCCATTAAAACTCTTGACTAGCTCTAAGTGAGAACCAAAATATATAAAACCCTGTGCAAATCAACCAATTTTTTCCCCCCTTATTTTAGCCCCACTATTATCACAAATAATTTAAACAGATTTTGGATTATACAAGACAACTTGAATAACTGTACCATTGAGATTTCAACTCACTCAGCTAGAACAAGCAGCCCACTACATAGTTACAGAAAGAGAATCATAAAATGCTAACAGCTTCAAGTGTTCGGGACATCCCCCCAAAAAACCAGGAAACACATGCATGTGTACTCCCTTTTGGAGGCAAGGGCGCAAGCTGCCACTGGCAAGAGAATCTTGCTGCCACCCCCAGGGCCACCACAGTGCCTGCAGGGAAAAAGCGGCACCTCATACAAATGCCACTGAAATTCTGCCAGGAATGCCCTGACGGAAAAAGCAGAGGTCTGGCAAAAATATGAAAATGGGATTCCCCAAAAATAAAGATGACAAGGAAAGACCCCAGATTTAATGAAGTAAAAAGTCACCCCAGAAAGGATGTTGCAAACAAACATTTTTCAAAAAAACCTACCTCACTCTATCCATAGTGTCCCATGACCGAACCAAGCAGCTGTATTTTAAAACAGCTTGTTCCGCTTGTGCTGGCTATGAGACAGGGCAACAACACCAATTTCAGGATACCCCCAATGGTCTGTTAAAAGATCACTTAACCATATGCCACACTTACACAAATCATGCTGGAAAAAGCTGAAGCAGTTAGATCAAAAACTGATTAATGCAAACCTTGGTCCTGATCAATGAACTCATGATGCCAAACCAGTTCCTAATTTTGAAATTTGTATTATAATACAGAAAGACAAAAGTTTACTGAAAATTTCACTTGGTGATGAAAAGGTCAAGTCCTGCAAACACTAAGGTCAGGACAAAGGTCAGGACCTAGCTCTACTCTTGCATTAATTATGCAATAAACTTCCACAGCCTGACCAAATCACAACACTAAGTAGAAGCAGACCAAAATTAAGCTGTTCCTCTTTGGTGGAAGAGAAGTAAGATGACAGTGTCCCTTATCAAAACCACCAGTAATCTTCTTCAGGCAAGTGATTTGCAGTGTTGCCATTTTTATGGAAACCCAGATGAATTCCTTTCTACCACTCTTGCTTTGACTAGAAAGCAGCTGTACATAAAAAGCTGTCAATGTAGTCTTATTGATCTTTGCTAAAAGCATGCTGCATTTTGTTTCATTTTTCTTTACCCTTTTATAATATATCCAATAACTAATAATATCTTGTAGTTTCCTCCTTCAACATTCGTTCCAAAGCCTTGCTTGTTGCTGCAGTCAAAATAAGAAGACTAAAATTGTCTGGATCTTTTACGATAACAATAACATGACACTTTTTAGAAAAAGCAGGTATTCTAACTTTGCTATCACCAGAGCTTCAAAATATATTAAAATGTTTGTGATGGCCTGTGACAGTTCTTTCAGAATTCATACAGATTAGCAAGTTTCTTAAGCATTCTGTCTCCTTAACTTGAGCATTAAGCTATTTGAAGTTTTACTTTCACAGTGACTAAGATTTTACACCTTTCCCCTATATTGAATTTTCTGATATATGACATACAGGATAAGCGGAGATGAAGTATTAAACTATGCTTTTATCCTTACCTTTCACTATTTGTATCATATATATAGTGAAAAGTAAGAATATATCTTATGTCACTAAATATCTTTCAGAAGATGAAGTTTTTAAATACCAAACAATTCCCCAACTATGATACAACAGTATAAAATACCTTTCTAAATATATAAACAGGATGCACACTCCCACAACATTATATGGCATGTCTCCTTTCACTTTGATTTCTCTTCGGGTTCTAATGCAGTATTATCGCAGATTACAGAAGTATATTGCTAAAGCTTTCCTATTTACAGTGGTTTATGATAAAAGAGAATCTATATGCGTCTGTCTACTGAATCTTTTAGGCACCATATGCATCTTTGGCAACTTTCATATTGTGTTTTCCAGGTGCTTAAGTTCCTCTTAGCAAGTATTTAATTCTGCCCATCCTTACCCTTTTAGTTTCTGTGGTGATTTGCGATGTGAAGGTGGTATTCTGTGCCAGGTTCTCACAGACTGCTGGAAAGCCACAATTCTTTCTGTCTAGCTCTTTAAAGTAAGAAGCTCCTCTGATGTCTTTTTGGGCAGCTATTACTAAACAACATCTTTTGTCAGTCCAAACTGATATACACTGTTCTTCACAACCCAATTTTGTAAAACTTCTTTATTCCCAAATGTTCTACATTTCATTTGACATTTAATGCAGTCTGGCCCATCTCTACCTTAGAAGTAAATCCAAGTATTTTCTTAAGCAGCCACAGATCACAAACCACAACTGAACTAGCAAACTTCTGAAGTGGGACAAAAATAACAAATTTCTTTCAACCTACTCATTAGAGCCCCAGTGTGCTTTGGCTCTCTTTCCTCTCCAAGACCCGTGCACGCATGGTCTGACAATCTCCTCTAACTTTAATAACTGTATTTTCATTACTTTCATGACTTTTTCATATTTATCACAATGCACAAAAACTTTTCTTCTTTGTATCCATAAACAAAATCTGGTAAGACAAAGGGGAAAGCAGAAAATTAGAAACACTTCCCATGGAAAAAATATACAGATGCACACCTATATATTTGTGTGGATATGTTCTTCTAGAATTCATCTGAATAAAACCTAAGCATGTCTCCCTTGCTGTAACTGGACCTTCATGCTCTTTCATTGATGTAATCAAATATTTCCCTCAACTATTTCTCAGCATACTGTATTGTCTTCAGTCTTTGCATGACAAAATAGTGTTTAGATACACACCCTCTATTATGAAGGCAATGTTTTGGGTTTTTTTTTTTTTTTTTTTTTTTTTTAATGAAAACCACCTTTTCTTCCATGACTGTTAGCAGATGTTAATGTAGTTAGTGTTCCTGCAGCATCGACTTATTTTGTACAGTGATTTTTTCCTTATCAGTGCAAGGAAGAGGAAAGGATATGAGTTATTTTTCCCCTGGTACCTACTACCCATCATGCATCTTCAAGGGATATCCGAGCCAGATCTCGGCGTCAAATAAACTCTAGAATGAAAGCTGCCTCCTGTAATTAGCTCCGCAGTAAAGTTATCTATGCTTCCTCCTGATTCAAATGCACACCAGGTTCAGAGCTCTGGCACTCCTGATAAATTTCACATAGAGCCTGAGACCAAACAATTCATACTTTTACTGACACGTAAGAATGTCTCAATGATAAATCTCATTTGTGACTAGGCTTTCCTGCCACTATTTAGCTGCATATGTCAAGGCACCAAAAAGATTAAATTCTCAAGCATTTTTGAATTCTTCTGTATTTATATATTTCCATTTCATTTTATGTATATTAGGATTTACTTTTACAACTATGATGTTGTTTACACGCACATACACACAACCTCATAACCACTGCTTCTTACTGTTGCAAAACTGCCTTAATAGGTTCTATCATCTATGGATCTACAGATGAAAGAAGTTATGTTCTGTATTTACCTGAGAATAAAGCAACGTTTTGCATCATAAAACATAACTCACTTCCCATTCATGGTCAGAAAGCCTAGTTATTTCCATCAATGTGAAGGAAACTTATTCTGGACAGCAGCAATATGGAAATAAAATGAAGACTAGTCATTTTGTACCCAAGGTAACACAGACCATTTCATTGTCCCTAACTTCCTTTACATGAACTGCAATATAGGAATGCAGGAAATTGTTTCTGCTTAAAGGAAATAATAGTGTGTCACACTCCTGAACCCACTTTGCTGTCTTTTCTAAAGCACTTAATGAAATGCAATTGGCCTTGTCTTGTGAAGAGGCAGAAATGAGGTGACACAACGTGAAATCCACACATCCTCCCAGTCGCCTTCCTTTCACAGCTTCTCACTGCTTCTGCCCTGTTCCCCTTGTATCAACTCACCTCATCCCCCCAAAAGATACACTGTATATATAAAAGTAAGTTTCCAGAAACTGTTGCATTCCACCTAGCCACTACAGAATGATGCTCTTAAATATACCTAAAAATAATCAAAGCCACAGTCACAGAAACACCTACACGCTTCATCACCACTGTTCCTTATGTAAGTTCAAATTTTGGCAGGAGTAGTTTATAAGGAATACATTTGGCCATATCCTGAGCTTCATTAAACTACAGCACAAACAAAATACCTTGGCTAATTAGTATTTTTGCATTTTCTATCACCATGATTCATATGAGACCTTGATCCCTCATACACAGGCAGCCTAAAATATTCCCAGAGATGCTTTTCAATTCCAAGTTTATTTTTCTTTAGACACCACAGCATGGAGAAAAAGGTGAGGCCTGCTTCAAGGAACAGAGTTTTTCTGCAAAGAAGAGGCATATGCACAGTTTTTAAAACAAAACAAAAAACCCAACAAAAAAAACCCTGGACAAACCATCCCCCCCCAAGCTATTAAATTATTTATAAATATTTAAAATTATTAGATCCAAGAAATATATTCAAACTTAAAATCCATATAACCGTTCCCACTGGAATAATCCACTGCTCTTTTCACAGAAATGAAATCACTGAAGCACGCAATGTCCTTTAATGACCAGTTCTAGCCAGATCCCATGTGTGATACCCATGATACCCATACCCATATTATACTGGTATCATGTCTCGGATCCAAGCAGAGCTGCATGGACCTCCAGCTAGAAACTGTTCCTTTTCCTTTCCCCCTTTGCACCTCAAAGGGGATCAGCAGGCAACCAAGACAATACATTTCTACTCCAGACGCAAGTCAGGCTGCCAGTCAGACCTCAGAAGGGGGTTGCTGCTCAGAAAGAGGTTGCCTGAGAAATGCAGCTGCTCAACCCCATGACCAAAACCTGCTACTCCCAATGAAGTTCTAGAAAAAGATCAAAGCATTAATCATGAGACCCCATCAAAACAACATTGTGGCAGCACTGCATTCCAGGGATATTACTCATGTTGCTCCAATTCCCATATTGCAGTGCTGACATGGTAACGTTAAAGCAATTTATCAGCATTCAGCAGTCTTTCAATAACATATTGCAGCCCATTTTCAAACACATTTTACTGTAGTTGGAGTGCAGTATTGCAGCCCTTCCACCCCCAGCCCCCCCCATCTCCAGGTTTGGGTTTACAAGGCAAAAAGTGGAGGATCTTTCCCTTCAGATGCTTACTAGCAACATGGGGTGTAGCGCATGACCCCATATTGCACGAAGGGTTGCTGTTGGGCAGCTTAACTAGCCTTAGTTAGAGGAGGCTGCACTGCCCCACCATCTAATAAAAGAAACATTTGTATTACTGCTAACAAACATCATCAGTGAAACAGTAAAACATAAGTAGTCTTAAATAACAGTTGCATGATAAATAGTCTCCTCAGGATGCCAATAGATACAAATCCATATTGTGTGCATCATCACACGAATCAGAATAAAAAAAAAAAACTTGAAAAAGTATCTAAAAAGATCTACTTTATGTCTCAGAAACAAACTTTCATCCTGTTTTTTCAAGTTTTCACATACTTATCTATACTAAGGCCTTTGTATATGCATGCAGACACTGCACTGGAACAGCAAGTGGGTGCAGATGACAGCACAGTGAGATAAAGTGGCCTTTGTGAGAAGCAGGCTGGCACTCCGTGGAAATCAGAAAGCAGCCATGAGCACACAAACACAGGACAGACTTCAGGTTTTGTTTTATGTTAACCAGGATTTTTTGTTTGTGTGTCTCCTGTTTGCAGCCAGAGCAGGACAAATATAAGTCTCTGAAGAGAAATCTAAAGATAAATTATCTGTTTGAAAGAGATTCATGCAGCAAATGTGTTACAGCCAGCCAACAGAGATTAGAAAGGGCAGGGGTTTGTCTGGGTTGAGTTTAATTACCATCTGGGGCAGCTGATGGAACTCTTACATTCAGTTTATGTAACAGACACCCTTACTAGTTCCTCTGCAATCACTGCACCTCAGATTAATGCTAGAATAAACTCCTTTTTATTAAATCAATCTATTAGCTCTTCCATTTCAGTTCTGTTAATGTTTGGAAACATCAATTTCATTTTCCCACCCAGATACTCTCTTAATCTTAGTGCAAATCATCCATTGCCACATACTGGAGCGAGCGCACCAACCCTATTCATTCAGGTTCAGCTCTTGTCCTCCTGGGACCACCGCATAAAACCCATGGCTCCATGGTGCATCAGGTAATGTAGAACTTGTAATTACTGTCACTGCAATTTCAAATACAGCTGTCCTCATCATAAAAGAAATAGATTCGATGCCTGAATTACAAAATGCCCATGAATTTGTCCACACCACATTCTCAGCCAATGCATCAAATTTGAAATACCATATTTACTGATTTTTTATATGAAGCAAAATTAAAATATACAAAGTCTCTCCGATTCCAGTTGTTGGCTTCCATCTACATTTTACATTAAAACAGCCTTAGGAGTGTTCATATGGATCATTGTGAAAACCCAATGGCACACAGCCAAACCACAACATAGTGCAAAAGCAGGCCAGTCATCTGCATAGAACCTGGCTGTCATTAAAATCGATGACTAAAGTGTTGTGGAATATTTTACTTGATTCTAGTTAGAAGTGCAGAACTAGACTGCAGTCATTGCACAGCAAGGTGGGATTTAATGCTCTAGGCAAGAAGCTGATTTTTTTTAAAGATAGAAATGAGCCACTATAAAGAATGTTATTTCTAAAAGCCTGATAGTAATCCCCAAATTAATGCATCTGATGCATGCAATTAACATACAACATTTTTCAAAAGCAGTATGCAAATTACAAGGAAATTATTTCTGTAATTGTTGCTGTGTAGACTGGTTTAAATAATGAGGCTTTTCTGCTCTTACAGCAATAACAGCCAGTCTGTGGGAATACTAATGCTAAGTTTAATTTCCCTTTTTCATGTACACTAGTTGGTATTTTTATATCCTTGATAAAGTTCAGTTTGTAAATATATTTTTAAAAATAAGAACAATGATCACAAAGAGATGAAGTATTATCATGTAATTTCCAGTTCCCTCATTTTAAGCTTTTCTGCATGAACTGAAAGGTATAATTGTCCTCTGCCTGTAAAGACAGCTGGTATGTACATGCAAATGAGGGTCATCAGTAATTTCCATAAGAGCCAGAACTACTGTTGCATTGGACATTGGTCCTTTCACAATAACAGTCTAAAGTGTTGGTGGGAAAACACAATAAAAAAAAATTACTAATAAGTAAATAAAAACCTTGTAAGGAACTGTGAAGTCTGTTTCCTGGAAAACAGGTCTTAAAAGTAATTAATAAAAAACATGTTCTTAAAGTTTGCTACATAAAATTTACTGCCATTATAGCACCACCATCAAGAAGAAAGTCTAATTACTGATGATGCAATTTAAAACTTTGCTCTTTGAGCTGTTTATAAGCCGTCAAATGTTGATAGTAAAAAAATATGCTTTTTATATTCTATAAATCTGAAAGTAGTGATCACCTCAAATTGTAAAACTTTAGATAGGGGTGTCTGAAATTAAATCTAAGAAAAGAGCTGGAAAGGATTTAAAACACAAAGAAAGGTTCAGCTCACTTCAGATGGGGCTGGTCTCCTTTGGGGGGCTGGCTTTTTTTGTGTTAAAAACTTGAATTCTAATTTTCAAGACTGAAATTGGGGATTTCTGTCCAAGCCTACTGAAGAATTAAAGTATTCTTGTGATTTGAATCTGGAAAATAATGTTAATGCTTTACCTGAGTATTTAAAAGTCCTGGAGTTGGCTACTGTGCAAAAAAGCCACTAATTTTAATTTCTGTTTCCAGACAGGTTCATTCACCAGTATTACTGTGATGTCAGGCAGAGTAGAACGTGCACAAAGAAAGCAACTATGAATGCAAATGATTACACGTTATATAATTTTTAAAACCTACAGTATAAAACAAGATAGTCTTTTTATGCAAAACAGTTGTTGATAGCTTAGCTGTTTTCTTACATGTGATTGTTAAATCATGTCATTGCTCCCTTCATAAATCATACTATTTTGTTTAGTTTTCATAAAAGCAGAAAAAAATTCTCACTGCATTTTTTGCGAATAGCTCTGGTACATGTGTGGTTGCTGTGCTCATGCATCTAGAAGAGACTTCCATTCAAAACAAACCTGATTATAGATTCAACTGTTTTAATCTTGTAATGGATGCTCATAGGGCATATTCTCTGTATTCTCTTAGTTCTACAGTTTTCTTAAGTGAAAAATAAATGGAATATGTTGCTGAGTTTCCTCTGTATACATACCTCCTATGTGGCAGAGGCTTTCTCTATTTGTGAATATGTTAGCTTTATATAGAAACTTCAGATAGGGGGAAGAGAAAGGGGAGAAAAAAACCCTCAAAGTTCAGGAAAATATAACCATCTATTCACAGTATTTCATTTGTAATCTCTATACTCCTATGCCTTTGTGAGAAGATGCAAGCTTCCCAACAGGCAAGATAGAAGAATGCTTTCCTGAGTTAGTCACCTTATGTAGCCCAAGCAGCAGCCTGCCACAGCTACCAAATTGTACAATCCCACAGTTTCCCTTCTCTTCTCCATTTTATGGTGCCTTTTCAAGTAATTAACTTTTTTTTCTCCTCTTCTTTTCCCCTTCTGAAGAGGAAATTTGTTCCTTTCTGTTGTCCATCTGTGCTTGCATGGCTTTTTCCTTTTTGTACTAAGCAAATCCTCATCACTGCCTCAGTCTAATACCAGGTGCAGCTCTCAAATATTTACAGCACATCAGAACAGTGCCTAGCACAAAAAAACCCCAAACAGGATCCCAGTTACAGAGAACTTTGCATCTGAAAGATCTATTTATGCAGAGAGCTGGTCTGCCTACAACAGTGCAGCTCTTAGCATTTTTCAACAAGAATAATTTAAGGCATCCACTCTTTTCCTACAGGATTTAGTCAAAGGAGAAAAGCAGAAAGAAATACTTCAGAGTTATGCACTTCCTTTACTGGCAGTACTGCCAGGCTGACACTGAATAGAGAGGCTATTCTCCTTAATGAAATGTGACTGTGTTTGTAAGATCAGGCCTTTGATTTTAAAACTGTCAGCACAAGTAAAGACAATAGTACACGCAAAGGACTGAATTCAAGTATTTTAAATAACTTTTCAAGGCCTCTCTGGAAAAAAAACCTTAATACATGTCACTCACCTGAAAAGACATTGGGAAATGTCTCTGTAGAAGCCTGCACCCCTGAGGACTTTCTTGAATGAGTCAAAGGCACTCTTTCCGTTTGAAATTTCTCTCTAAACCCCTTGTGCTCCAAGTAGCCTGCAGAGCCCACCTTCTGTGTTATCTCACATTTGTGATTAGATACCTCTTCTGTCCAGTCTGCGGAACGACTAAATAAACCTGCCAAACTAGCAGACCTCTGCTTCTTGATTGAGACTTTTTCTTTTTTGTGGAAGGACTCCTGCCTCCTTGTAAAAAGTGGGCTCTGGGATGGGGAGGGAGATGGTGAATGGTTGGGAGAACTCAGTTGCCTAGTTGTGGTTTTGATGTAACAAGGATTAATTAGATAGGGCTTAAAGCATCGGGAACCAAGCATCGGACTGCCTGCTGTCCCCTCAGATGACAAAATGCCATTTTTCATTTCCATAGATAAACCATTATGCAGGTCCTCTTGACTGGCTGACAGAGTGTGTTTCCCTTCCTGAGTCTCAGCAGCATTATCATGGCCTGCATCTGAAATACCATCCTCTGTTACTGAGCCCTGCAAATCAACAGCCTGCACTTCAGCAGTGTCTGCTACTGAGGTTGGAAAAGGTCGTGTGGAGCTGTGTGTCTGAGACCTGTTTTCTACCGCAGTTCTATTTAAATCATCTTCTAGTTCTCTAGCTACAGCATCCACTCCAGCAACGAGCTGTTCCTGTTCCTCAATCAATAGCTTTCGTTCTTGTGTTTCAAATAAGCCGTTACCAGGAGAGCCTGTGCCATTTACCACTTCTTTCAGTTCATGTTCAGTTGCACAGGAGACAGGAATGTTTTCCACAATTTCAGATATCGCTGGAAAAGCCCCCTCAGTGTCTGGGCTCCTCTCTTTGTCAGTGGCAGTTACTGAAAGAAACCGTTCAAAATCTAAGGGGGCTGCTTGCGAATTAGCCATGTGTCGGCCCATTGTTTTGGTGACAAGGTCCTCAGTTCCAGTGCTAATTGCCCCCTGCTGCTGCTGCTGCTGCAGTCTAATAGCTTGCTGGATATCAGAAAGCAAATCCTCTTGTTCTGTGGCTGAATGGAAACTGTATATATCCGTATCAGAGCCAGAGCTGGTCCTTTGTCCATCCTGTGTCTCCACAGCAGCTGGGACAGTTTCATTTCTGATTTCAAAATGTTCCACATCTGTGTCTGAGAGACCCCCTTCATCTGCAGAGATGCTGATATCTGGAGTTTTGGTTACAATTGAATGAGTACTGTCCAGCTCTCCAGCCTGCAAGGCCTGGCTTTCCAAAACATCCTCCCGTGAACTACTATTCCCATCTTTAGCCTTGGACAGATTTTTTCTGATCCTCAGATTTGAAAACACCGAGGCCCTCGAGTCCGACTTACCCTTCTTCTTACCGGATTCACTTCCTTTTGCATGCTTCCCCAGTCCCCTTCTGCTTCCCGAGACCTTCTTTGTGCCATCCGTATCCTTGGGCCCAGAGGCATCCTCTCCTCCTTCAAGCACATCACCTGTATTTTTCTTTAGCTTCCCATCTTGATTCCCCATGATTTTTCGCAGTGCAACACCTTCGGCAATCAAGCCATGCTCCCTGGTTTCATTCCTTTGGCCTCCTGGCAAGATCCCCTCTAGCAATCCAGGTTTGTTTTCAAGCGGTGGTGATGCAAGTGAAGCAAATGCTTGCTGTGCCTCTCTCCCATCTGCTAGAGCTGCCTTTTTGCATAATGTGCTGCTTGCGCTGGGCTCCGCTGGGACATGCTCAGTACAGCACTGAGAGCTGCAGACAGCTCCTTCCAATGGCTGCTGTTCACAGAGCTGCCTGCTCTCCGGGCTTCTGCTGCACTCTTGTTTCTTTAGGAAGGATTCTGTGAAAAGTATTTCCTTTATAAAAGTCACTTCTTTTTCCACGGTTTTTATTGCCTGCATTGCAAGCTCAACTTGTCACCAAGTCATTTATAATTTCAGGACTTCAATGTTCAAGTTCCTGGAGGGAAAAAGGAAAAAAAAAAAAGTCAAAGCAAGGTACTTTAATTACTCTGCAATTGTTTAAATGAATAAACTAATAACCTTGGAAAGAGAAATATTATGATTATTTAATAGTTTATAAGGTGCTTAAGCATATGGTACTTTGACAGACTACACAGTACCTCTGGTGATTTACATATTTACTTTTTAAAGGCCACCAAAACACATGGCCTTTACGTAGATACATAGTTTTAAAAGGAGAGCCACTCTGAAAGTAGATAAAAGAAAGATAATAAACAAAAAATTCTTTCCACAATTTTAAAGAGTTGCACTTAAAATTCAATGCATTATGGTAATTACACTATTAAAAACCTCCCACAATTTGTATTCTGAGAAGGTAGATATACTATTATTCCCAGGAGAATCAGCTCATCAATATTAAAACACACCACCATTGTTTTCCCCGATAAGAACATCTGGCATGAAACAAGACAAAACAAACACAAAAAATAGCACTATTCAAATGCTACTAAGGAAAAAGGATACACTAAAGCATTCCTCTATTTCACCCTATATATTTAATAATTGATTTAAGCACTGCCACTTGTTAACTATTTTGGAATCTTGTGCAGCAGTTTTAATCAGTTGCTTCTTCTCCTCCATTTTTAGTTTAGCTGTATAACCATCCATATTTCGTAAATATGTTTCCTGAACTTCCAGACAGGTACTCCCTTCCACCTTTAAAATTTAGATTTAAAATAACTGGAATAGAAACAAAAGGGCATAAGAATGCCAAATTGCCAAGTTGGATCAGTGCAGCCGTTCAACATCTTGGTTCAACACTGGCTAAGTAGTAATTAGATAGATTTCTGTTTATGATTTTTCATCTCTAAACTGCCTGGTCTATTAGGTTCAGTTTCTGTGAAAGACTTTACATATTCCTCACACCTCTGAGCTTCTTTATTAGCAATTTCCCTTTCATCAGAGATTGCTTAAAACAATACATCATTCCAGGGAAACGCATCCTACTGGTTTACATAACTTAGTTTTGGTATCATTCTCTTCCTACCAGAGGTTTCACTTGCTTTCCTCTGCCTTAATACACATTAAAGAAGAAGAAAAAGAATATCATTCACACTTTAAAAACTATGCAGGCACCCCCAACACACACACGCTGTTTTTTTTTCAAGGGATGCTAAATATCTTTACAAATCTGGGCTGTGGTCATTGTTAAATAATTGCTCTTAATTCAGTTTGGAAAGAATTACACTGTCAATAATATATGCAAGTAAATGATTTTGAACTATCTTAATTTTTTCCTTGTGCTTCTTGGTCAATTACTGCTCTGATGTAAGTCCTGTTCTGAAAAGCCTGCGGCTCAGGCACCAGAAGCCTTCTGTGTACAAGAACTCAAGTGTTGTAAGTGGATCAGATGACTTTGTACACTCAGTGGGTTGGGTTTTTTTTTTTTNTTTTCATTTTTAGCACTTGGCATTCATAAATACACTAGCAAGAGCTAGGGTAACACAACCTGCAAGAGCATGTTAAGTGATTTTCCTTTTTGACTCCATTCCTGCTTTTGCTTTCTGTTATTCTACTTAGTTTCTGATTTGTTGCAGTATTTTACCTTTTACGGCATTATTACATACTCAAAAAGGCTTTTGAAAGCTCAGGTAATTTCAGTCCATCTGAAGATACAGGGTAAGAATTACTTAAGGCAGAGTTTGAGGGAAGCATAGTAGTAGAATACTACCTTGATCAGTATTTTCACTGACTAGAACCGACAAGGATCTAATCCTTGATTAAAACTGGAGTACTAGTAGCTTCCAACTCCATTTAAAAGCTCTTCTCCCACTAAAATCTGCCAGCAATTAACATAGTGCAGAATATAAAGATACTGTAGACTGAATGTGTAAGGGAAATGTAGAATTAGCGCGAAGTTCTGAAACATTCCCATTCCTTTCTTCTCTGTAAACTTGCATTACAAACTCAACACAGTCCCATTACAACTAAAGATAATTCACCAGCAGTAGTTACACTGCAAACTATGCTGCAAAACCAAGCTATCGACAAAGCCGGGGTTATAAGACAGTCAAGTTATAGACTGATCTTCATTTTTTAATTAGAAGCTAGAAACTTATAATGGTTTAAATCATGTAATTGCCCTACTTCCTGGAATTTTTCACACAGCACATCCTGATGAGTAGGTTCTTCAAAAAAACACATAAATGTATAGCCATAGATATTACCTGAGTTTAAATATATTACACTAAAAATTACTTAGTTTTTTCAATCTGCATCTGTAATCCTAAAAGCAAAAGAAGTATAAGAAAAAAAACCCAAACCATTTTCTAGCTAGTCCTTCTGAATGTGGTATCCTAACCAAGCATGGATTCTGAATAGGATTTCTGGTCTATACGGAGAAAGAGCATCACCAAAATGGGCATACTTAAGAGGTATGCACGTGAACATCAAAGAATTTGCTCCGGTTATTCCACATAAGGCACAGAAAATATGTTTAAAAAAAAAAAAAAAAAAAGGAGGGGGGGTGGGGGCAGAACACAAGTTACCCCAAAGTAGCAATGATAGATAAAAATCTCAATCAGCGTTTGCAGGAAAGTGCAAAAGGTTAACATTAGCCAAACATAAAACAAAGTGTTAGTACTTTAGAGTTTGTTTATTCTCAGGAGTCTTTTAGCTTCTGAAGAAAAACATATTATTAAAAGTCAGCAAGAAACCAGACCATTTTGGCATCAGTATAAGCTACATTTTAAAAGCTAAGGATGTATTCAATATTCTACACCAAAGAAGACACTTTCAACAGAAAGTAAATGGGGAAAAGAGGGAGGTTTATGTGTTCAAGAAGGATATTTCATTTTTAAGAGTAACTATAACTTGTTCTTAGCTTGCTATATATTGTCAACAAACAACTGAGGCTAGTCAGTGAGCCTGCCTGTCTGCCTGCCTCATTTAATATTTGCCAGTGGTCAGTCAAAAATTCAAGGGGTAATATCACAGGCATAAGCCTGAGATCCTCCTCACCTCTCATTCTCCTCCATAGCTCAGGAGACACAAATGGCAACACACAGAAGAGATTCAAAACTTACAGCTCAAGATGCATTGTCCTTGTGCTCCTAGAGACTTCCACATTAACACATCCCTGTTAGAAAAGTAAGCCCCTGTTACAAAATTTTGATTATTTTCAACAAGACAGTTACCATTTACTGCAGCCTTTCTGGAAAGGTGACCAGATCCCCCCCCCAGCACTGCCTGCCTGCCTGCCCACCTGCCCTGCTTGGAGGGGAAGGAATGCCGACAGCACCAATCGCCCACACCTGGGTGCAGGCCTTGGCCTCCTGGAGAACAGCCAAGGCAGAGCACTTTCCCCCAAGTGGGGTTGCATTCCCCCCAGATTCCTCACAAGAAGGCTGGGAGACCAGTTGACATTCTGGCATTTTGGGCCTGTCACAAACATGGGCTGCCTGGGCCGGGGGGAGAGGGGCGCCTAGGGGAGCCTGCCCTGAGGAGACACAGCTTTCTCAGGGTGGATGAGTTTTCACCATGTTTTATTTACTGTGATATTTCATTCTGCTCTCAGTAGTAGTCATTGAACAAGTTCCTACAAAGTGAAGATAATAGCACCCCATTACTGCTGCTGACCGGCACAGTGCTGCCGTGGGCCATGCCTGCTGGGGGATGAGCCTCTGGGGCAGGGTTAGGCTTCACCACTACAATGCCAGGGAAGGGTTTAAACCACAGGAGTGCTGGCAACACACAAAGTGCCCAAAACAGCACCCCGGCAGTAACACTGTGGCTACGAGGACAGAAGCACCATCACCCCTGTGCAGCAAAGATGGGGGGGGGGCAAAGCAAATGCACCCCCAGGGTGAGCCACCCCATATGCCCTGCAAGTACCCCCATACCACGCTGCACAGTGACTGAGGGGCAGGCTCTGTACGTGCACTCATGGCCAACTCTTCCAGGAACCCAAAGGGGCTGGCCAGGCTACATACGTGTGTATATATGGGCTCTGCGCCCCCCTTCCCTGCTGGGGACACTCAGCAGCTGAGGTGGGGGGAGGCCACTGCGGCCCAGGGCAGGTGCTGTCCTGGGGGTAAGCCACAACATGGCGGCCCAGGGCAGAGGCTCAACCTCATTCTCCAAGACCACAGGCAAGGTCTGGGCTGCTGCCAGCGGACCCTCTGCCTCATGCCATACAGAGGAGGGCTGAGGGTGAAGTGGCAGCAGTGTGAGAGCTCCAGCAGGGCCCAGGTGCCATGGCAATGCTCTGGGAGCTGGGTTTGGCTCCCCCGGCCTCCCTTCACCTCACTCCCTGAGGGGACAGGGCTACTGCTTGGAGAGGGAGAGTAGGGACAGCCCGGGGGATCCTCACCTCTGCCATACACATCCTGCAGAGATTTATTTTTTAATTAGTGGCTCACTGTGCATGGGTTTGGGTTGGAGATAAAGGCACATAGATTAACAGAATTGTTTTAAAGTACTCTGGTGTCACATTATTGATCGGGATATGGTAATGCAGATGGTATGAAGAAAGGTTTGTTCAAGCAGACCAGGATATTCCCAGCTGTCCGTATGTTACTAAAGCTTTAATTTTCATAAGCAAGCAGAGGGCTCATTCTCATTCAGTCCAGTGCTGGAGCCAGGTCCCTGTTCCTGCTGTCCTGTGGCAGTGGGAAGCCTCCCTCAGCTGTGTCTCTGAGCATGCTGGAAAAGTTATCTACCTCCTCAGAAGGCATCAACTACCATTAAGTACTCCCTTATACTGCCAAAGCCGTGCTCTGAGCAGTTGAAAATTGTTTCCTGCCCCCACACCCACCATTTCTTTCAGTTATAGAGAGAATTGTCTTTTATGGCTTGACAAGCTCTAGCAGACTCACTTCCGCTCTCCAGCTGGCAAGGGTCAAGTCAGGAGAGCAGAAAACATAACGTGGATTAGGAGACTATCGTGGCTAGGGATCAAGCTGGTCCTGCCATTGCCTCATTTAGTTTCTAGTGTATATGAGATTCTGCTTTTTCTTTTAATACTCGTCTGAGCAGTATGAAATCATGCCTCATGCACTGTATTCACATTAAGTTGAGGTGATCCAGCTAATGAGAAACCTGTTTTACCTACTGAAAGGTTCCATTTATAAGGAGCTTGAACCTAGCAAGCAATGATCCTAGGCGAGTGTTTGGCTTGCCTAGGAGCTTTTATTAGGTGCATGAGAAAATGATGACTAGGCTTTTCAAATGCCTGCTACATAGTGCTGAACATTCTCCCGCATAATTTCTAGCTAATGAGAACTAACATTTAAAATTAACATATCTGAAGAAGCAGGGTATACAGCAATGCAATGTTTGCCAACTACTATGCTGCAGAATGTCCACTGGTTAGGAGCCAAAATCTTTGTGAAGCATTTAACCTCCTGGATTTCTCACCTAAATGCAATATTACATTTATGTATTGTGAAACAGAGCTTTTTTGTTTAAAAATATGACCAGCTCAACATAGCAAAAACCATACGCATTCCAACAAGCCATTTTATTGTTCTCCCCTAACATTTCCATATTCTTACTGCTGCTTTATTGTAAAACATACTTTTCAGTTTAAAAGCTATACAGAACTTTTCATAGTTACTTATATAGGAGGGGTTGGCTGAACAGCTGCACACAAAACCCTACCAGCATTCCAGAGATGTATGCATTGCAGGTCAGGCTCAGGTCACAGAAACACTCTCCAGAAATCCAGGCCTCTGCTGATACTGCAGCTGGGAACTCCTGTATTGGGAGCACAAGATCCTATGCCAGTGTTGTAACCAAACCCAAGCAATAGGGAAGCATGATGGTCTGTTTTATTCCCTATCACAGACTGAAGAGTGAGGTATCGTGTGGCACAGCTCCCACTTTTCCTTGCACAAAGTTCATTTCAGACAAATTTTATTTCAAATACAGATAGCCAGCAGTTGTTCGATAATATATGCTAAGCAAATTCAATGCAATGCAGTGTAGGCTGCATCATGAAAAAAATAATCATTAAAATAGCTGCTGACCAGGCTATCAAAGAAGCACAGATAAGACAGTTTCTACCATTTAAACCTCTGTAAAGTACAGTCAAAAATCAGAGTAAGAGTCTAAGTTATAAATTTTATTTTCTAAGGAAGTGAAATTTATGCAACAAGAGTGCATGGGGGGGGAAGATAAGCAGAACTGTCTGTGTCAAGTCAATCAAACAGGATTCACATAGTTTAGGAATATGCACCACAAGCAAGCATTTCATAGGGAAAAGTGAGAGCAGAAGAGAAGATATTTATTGTACTAGAGGACAGAGAAATGAACAAAGAATACAAATCTGTAGGAAACTGGACGTCCTCATTTTCATTCCTTAGAGAAGAACATATTCTATTAAATCAAGCAGAAAATTACGTATTGTCTTTTTGGTTTTCTTGGACAACTCCCAGAGTACTTAATGACAGGGTGGACCTTCTTGCCTGCAGAGAACCCAAAATGCGATGAAACAATGGCAGATTTTTGAGCCTAGTCCTTTTCTGCAGGAGACAAGGGATTAAGTTAAGTACTTAGGGCTCTAATTTTATCTTTTTTACTGCAACAAGTATCTACTAGTCTGAAAGAAAAGTTGACAAAGATCAAGTTTTTCCTAAGATTTTTCTCTCATTTTTTAAAGATCTCAACCAGTGACATGGTTTAGTTTTTAAAAATGTGGAGAGGAAAAAAAAAATCATCTTTTTTTTACCCTCTTCTTTTAGGCACCAGTTTCTGTTCTATTGCAGACATTCACACACACATGGATGTGCAGAATCTGGGTCAAATAAAAAAAGAAAGCTATTGATCAGCTTTCCATTCTTTTTAAAACAGCAAGCATCCTCCTATCAATTGCCATAAATATGTTACCCCTAGAGAGAACAACCCTGGGACAAGCTCACTTTGTAAACCACCTGGGGAAATTTACAAAATGGTATGATTTTGAAGATAAGACAGTATTTTTGTACAAATTTGTTGCATTGTCGCAAATACATTTTGTAATTAGAACGCATTTTTTAATAGTATTTCCATAATCAGATTTGGGATTAAATGAATCCAACCTGGCAAGATAGGGAAGAATGCTCGCTCTTAGCCTTTGGTTTACTTCAGTATAGAACATTAACAAGGTGAACACTACTTGTACTACTGAACAAATGCAAATGCCCTCATCTGTTTAAGAGTTCATAGGATGAAGGCCTTTGCAGCTGGACTGCATACAGTGTACTGAAACTAAAATTATAAACCAGCATCCAATGCAGAGAAAGATGAGCACTAAGATGCCAGAAAAGAAAGGAGCTCAGAGGAAACCAAAGGAAAGCTGAAGTAGTATGTATTACTTATATTATGTCTCGTGGTTTTACTTCCTCTTACTGTCAACCTTTGCTGTTGTCACATGAGGATCAGCAAGAGTCATCCATACAGGGATTCATAACTGCTGTCTTCAGATTTCTGCCTTTATTTATCTCCACAGTACAGCTCAAACTGAAATTGCTATAGCAATTATAACAATTCAAATTTGTGCCTTAAGTAGAGATCAGGGGAAGCTACTGCAGCGAATGATCAGATAGATGCAGTCTCTAGCATATATACTGCTAAGACCTGCTGATGCACAGGGAATAGTATTCTCCACTTTAAGGCATGGTTGGTTGAGTTGTGGCGCCTCTTCAGTAAAATCCTTGCCTTGTCTATGCATATGCAGCCTTAGCTGGCCCAATACTTTTGTTTTAGAGCTTTATATGTTTTCAAAATAGAGGAAAGAGAGGCCAGGAAAGTGAGAGGAATTTATGAAACCTGATTCAAGACCTTGAGATCTCTTCTTTGTGGGCTGCTAATGTAGAAAAAAGGCTAGCTGTAGAACTATTTAGCACACCTAATTTCCTGAACTGAATCATTTCTACAGAATACTTGTTCTTTCCACTAAGTTCCCATATAAAGGACACGAGTAGATCAGCTTAATGAATACCCCTCAAAATACCCCAGAATTGGATGTTGTTATTGGTGCAATTAATTTGATCTGTATTCAAGTATTTTGTCATTTGCCTGTTCCGTTAACTCCGCAGTGTTGTAAAGCAGCTGACTTGGGGGACAGCAATAGTTAATCAGTCACAGCATCACAGGACATCAGCTGGACTACAAATCCATGTAAATACACTACTTACTAATGTCCAAGCAGTCCTGGCTGCCTGACTAGGCTGAACTAACTCAGGTAGGACTTATCTACACTAAAACAGGTGCAATCATGTAAAGTGGGCTCAATCTATAACTTACGTTTTATGTCCTTGGATAGGCCTTAGCATGAGGGACCCAAAGCCTAATAAGCACAATGAATTCCTACTGGTTTTGTAGTTAAAATGGCTTTCCTTTTGTCAGCTGAATAGTTATCATAATAAGCCAAGATCTGGTGCTGATTGTCTTTATAAAGCAAATACATTGCAGATGAACAGCTGGCAATCTATTCAACTAGAGTAAGACAAAAGAATCATGGTGCAGCTGAATAACCCAGATGCCCAGATAAAGGTCAGGAAATTCAATTAGGATTATGATGTTTTCATATCAAAAGGATTATGCCATGCATAGAGGCCACCATTGAACTACAGCTCTTGTAGGGCTAAATACATAGGGCAACTAGTGTGATCCAGTTAGGGAAAAGTCCCTCCTGTGAGCAACAGCAAGTTAAAATTTTGCTAGATCACTGTTTCTACTCACCATACGCATTCCCAGTCTCTCATATTCTTATGCCTTTCTTCCTCAACTTCAACATCTTCATCTGACCAAGTATCTAATATCAACTGTCCTGCTGAATTTCTTGTCCTGAGCAACTCTCCTTTGACTT
>WAAD01027316.1:0-75404 GCA_013389945.1 Fregata magnificens | reverse complement strand
CCTGAACTTATGATCCAGGAGGGCTATGCACTGATCATTTACAGAATCACACGTGTGGGTGGATTTTGTGTCTTTAGCACTACATAAGCTAATTTAACTGCAGGTGCAAGTCAGAGAAATTGCTCCTGAACCTGTTTTCCTCCAATTACCAAACCGTTCTATCTTAATGTTAAGACAAAGTCTTAAACTGATGCCCTACAAGGGAAGTGCCCCTATGGAGGTGCTTTGCTACAACACATCTCCCAAGGTTCTAGGGTTCTAGTCNTTATTTTATATATTAATATATATTATAATTAAAATAATTGCCCTGCCAAAAGTCATGCCTAGGGTAGAAATATAAGAATGTTTTTTCCACTGTCCAAAGTAGTATCTAGAATGAGATGAAGTGAGAGTAATTGTCTTTTCCCTCCACAAGCTGTTGAAGGCAACCTGGAAATGTTATTTCTCAGAAACTGAGTCACCAGGTACAAAAGCTTTTGGGAAGAAGAATCTTGCAGATGCTCTTGATATTAAGCAGTCAGAATGTTGCTTTCTTTATGTAACACAGTCTCCTCAGAGGAGGTGATTGTTACAGCTAAGTACCCTGTAACAGCCTTGCTATTGGCTCTCCATATGCTGGAAATTAAAAATTACACTAGATTTTGAAGGAACAATTAAGTGCCCACCAAGTTCTAATCCTACTCCCATTACCAAAATGGGGTTTTAGGACTGAAAGCCACACAACATGAAACTTAAGAACTGTAACTCAGAGCACATCACTGTTTCAGAAATGCAAAGCGGCAAACAGAATAGTTTTAATATAAGGAAATGCGTTCAGTAAGTACACTTTCCTTTGCTTGAAAGTTCAGCACAGAGCAAACTCTTTCATTGCTTTCAAATCCTGTGATACACCATTTCATCTGATTTCTTGGTTCTGCTAGATGTGTGATGTGCCAGTATTTGTATTATCCAGGCATTGAAATTGTTGCTCATAGAAAAATTAAACATTTTAAACTGACTTTCTGATCAAGATAGAAGAGGAGTACACCTCGGCGGAGGCACTCAAAGGACATGGAAAAAAGCCAAATTATGGAGCAACATGAAGGTCTGTACTTCCATTATTACTGCTCAGAAGTGTATCTTACTTTACACATACAGGGAGAAAAAACCAAAATCTCCTAATATTTTTTTTTGGTGGGCATTTTGTCAGGTGAATCATCTTTCTGGCATAGAAACCCATAGGAAATTAAGTGATAAAACACTATAAATTTGTCTTCAGTTTTTAGACTTTATTTTACCTTCTGGTCATTATTTCAAACCCACTTACTGAAATACTGCTGAACACACTGCTTCATCAGAGCTCCTGCAGAGTTCTGCATAGAGTAAGTCAAGGTAGCCATTTTGCATAAGCAGTTTTTTAATACGATATAAAGCATCCTCAGAACACTGGGTGGATATTATTAAATTTTATAGTATCCTGTACAGAAATAGCACTCATTTTACAGAGACAGAGAGAGTCATAAAGCAATTAGGGTATCAACTTGGCCTTTACATCATATTCTGCATTTCAAAGGCTGATGCAGAATTCCCAGAAAAGTCCTACATTTTTGGGACAAACAAGACTACTCTTGAAAGGGTATGTTATTACCTTAAAACAAAAATCCCATCAGACAGCAGAAGTGGCCAGAAATAGTACAGAATATGTCTACAATAGCTATACTACTGGAATTCTTTCTCTCAGCCTGAAACAGCAACTTCATTGCTCTGCTAGCTGCTGTCAGCTGCAGGAAAAAGCACCAGGCAGGATTTCCTGTGGATTTTCCACATACGTGGGCCTGAGGAGAATCATAATCCCAGTATACGAGGTATACTATATTACCTCAGAAATTAAGTGCATGTCAGCGAATGTACTCCCAGTTTTAACACTCTGCCTACTGGGTCTTTCAGGTCATGCAACACCTGAAAGAGAAGAGTCTGTGTGATGAAAGAAAGATAGCAGGAAGATAAAAAGAAGATAAAAACTAGACTGATCATTAGGAAAATAAAGTTGTTGACTTTTTTTATAGGAAACTGTAGGGTTGTTTTCTAACAACTTCAAGGATTGGGAAAGTGTTTCACAGTTTGAACTGAAAATGAATTCTAGCATCTGTTATCATTTTCTGAGCAGATCCTGGGTAATTCACACAGCTGAACTTGTAAGTAACACTTTCCATGCTCAAACACATGAATCAGGAGGGGTCCAGCAACAGCAGCAGCAATCTCACAGATGTCTCGGTATTGTTGGGTCCCTTTTACAAGCACGGAAGCATGGACAGATGATGTATCTTGCCAAAAACTGTCCAGCAATTAGGTGACAGAACTGCCTTGAGCCCAAGTCCTCTGCCCAAGTCACTGAAGACCACAGTCCTTAAAAGAAGCCCATCACCTTAACCAAAGCTCTGTCCTTGTTTTAGGATCCCCAGCTGGTCCTCAGACTCTCCTTTAATTCTCAATTCTCAGTAAGGTCTAAAGCTGTACCTGCCTGGTAGTGCAAGTCGCATTGAATAAGACAGACACTCTTAAGGACAAAGAGAGGAAGATTTGGCTGTAGATACAACTATCTCCTTTTAACTGTTCCTCAGTTAAGAGATGGAAAAGAAACTCCCCTTGTGGGTGGCCACACAGAGATATATTCTCTAACATTTGTTACAAAAACTTATCCTGCCTAAACCTGAAGCTATAAGTGCTGTGACAGATTCCTCACATTACTTTTCAAACCAACCCACCAACCTAAAGTTTGCTACTGATAAAAAGCACGTTGTTTGATGTACAGTTTGTATGCTTTATATACCACTCCCTGCCTATTCAGTTCTTTTTCTTCATTCAGTGCTCAGTTTCTTATTAAAAAAACAAATTTTGTTAGGAACATTTTCCTCCCTCCACAGCAACCTATAGATATTTTAGGATATATGCATGAATCAAGTTTTTCCATAATATTCCCGTTCTTGAACTCGGTAACCTTTCTGTGTTCTAGTTTGAAATAAAGCAAGTTACATTTTGCTTCCAGTTAAAAGGTTCCTACATTTAAGATGTAAAACATTAACCGTTTAAAAAACATGGTTAAAAAAACCAAACCACACAATTACTTCTCTTTGCAGAAGGCTTCTTGCAAGACTTCTTTATGGTGTAAATATAACTATAACTTGTAACAGAGATAATAATGACTAAAAATTATAAAAATATCCCCCCCAAAACATTGTAATCATTCTGATTTAAATTAATATATAAAGATATGCTTCTTAAGGAGATGTCTTAAGACCCAGTAGAAGTCTAAGGGATTCATTAAAATGGCAGAAGACTTACCTTCAGAAGAATGAGCATGGAGGCTCTTGTTTCTTTTTTACCTCATATGTAATCAAATGCATATAGCAAGACTTAATGCCGACTCCCTCCACTTCTGTAGTGGTCAAAAAAAAAAGATAGCCAAAGTCTAAGCACTCCTATAGGTTTAGCAAACTGGAGAGCAGTAACATCTGGCTTTTTGCCTGAAATTAATTGGAGAAACGTATTACAGGCTATGCTCTTATCATCAGCTGCCAAGAAGCATTTAGATAATACTCCTTTACAAGACGAAAAAGGAAGATTTTTCTTTTTCTTTCCAGAGAAATGCATATACCAGACAACACTATCAAGCAGATAACAATTAAGAGCTGACTGGTGAATGTCAGAGAAAAGAAAAGTTATACTATTTAGTTTTTCCTTTAAAAAGAACTTTAATTCCAAATGTAGAGGGAAAGAATTACCTTTTCCTGGGGATTTCAGGGTGAAGGACCCAGTTGATAAACAAAGTTTCAGCTTTAAGAAGCTTTGCTTAAGTATCTTGTTTGAGCACTGAAAGTCAGACCTCCTTTTTCCTCTTTTTATAGATAATCAGTAGAAATTAACCTTTCTGCAGGGCTGTGAAACTGCACCTGTGACTTTACCATCCCTCCTGGCTCTGCCACTGGTGTCCCAGTGCCTGTGTCAGCGCTGCATTAACTCTGTCAGCAAAGGATTTACGTGTATCCTTCTCTGTGGGCTGTGTTAACACTCTACAGGGAGGAACCAGAAAACAATAAAGACTTAAAAATATGGGAAAAGGGGAGAAGAAAAAGCTCCCTGAAGAGCATAAGTTGAAGGCCTCTATTCTGCTAATGGCTATTAGCATAACAACTTACATGGCGCACAGACATCAGGGTAATCTCTGTTTATACCCTTAAGTGAGCAGATAAAACTGAGCATACGCACCTCTTACATTTGGATGAAGGTGGATGAATGTTGTGGCAGAGAATAGAACAGGACAAAAGAGAAAATAGCAGAAATAAAATAAAGTGAAAATGAAGATAAACAGGCAAGACAGAAACTAGAATAGGAGACAAAAAGAGATTAGGTAGAAAGAATATGGCACAAACTTTTTTTTTCTCCCCTTACTTCTTGCATCATGTCATGTGGCAGGAAAGGCCTGGAGTGGTGGGCATTCACTAAGAACATAACCATCAGCCTGGCTCCCTTGAGAGGAGGGTCCCAGCAGGCTGCTTTAGGCAATAGCATCAGGAGCTTCTCCCCAGCCCTGGACCAGCCATGTGTCTGCTGTGGCTGGTGGGGGATCAGGGCTTAGCCTGGCCAACGGGGCTGTGCAGCAGGAGAGACACCTCAGCACACTGCTAAAACAAGGGGCTGCGGGGAGCAACCCTGCTCTTTCAAGCAGGAGTGAGCTGTTGAATGCCTTCCCATAAGATTGACAGCCCTGCTGGCAGAACAGAAGGGTTTCTTGTCTCCTCACTGGTAGCAGATCCTCTCTGCTCTGCCTGCACAGAGATACACGAAACTGTGAGGGTTGGCACTGAATCCTTCTGGACCTGTTTTAAGCAGAGCAGATGTAACACAGCTTTGCAGTCCGCAGCCGTACGCTGTGGGGTGGCAAGCCAACTAGGATGGCAGATGTATGATCCCCAGTCTTTCAGCGTTAACAGTGATAAGCAACACCAGTTTTCCCCATGCATACAAAGTCTTTTAAATCACCACTGCAGAATTTACCTTGGGCTAGTCTGGCTCCACTGGGCTGATAAAAGCTTGTCTTGTACAGAATAACATCTGCTGCATGATCTGCAGCACTAGAGCTACGCTCGGTGAGGTTCAGTAAACTCACAGCTATGAACCAGAGGAGGCACTGCCCAGATAGATAGAAAGCTGGATGCAGGCAGAGTAATGAAGACAGAAGACACCTGTGGCACAGCACAGTAATTAGAACTTAGGTTGAGATTAATCCCCAGGAAAATCTTTCTATTTAGGCACTGACAAATACTTCGTTTCAATCAAAAGCAGTGCCACAGAATGTTCAAATATACCTACACCCATTTTGGGGAACATTTTGTTGTGTCATGAACCTAATAATTTGAGATTTTTGTACCAAACTGTGATATAAATGAACACACACATAGCAGGCTTTTCCACCTGCACAAATTCCATTTTTGTATCAGTTAACTGAAATCATTACAAACTATTTAACTCAGCCATGAGAATAAGGGTTATGGCCCCAGTATGAGAATATATATCAACTCCTAGACTTATCTTTTCATCAAATAAGGCTTAAGCATTTGTATAAAGGTGAGCATGTCGATGGTTGGTTGAACAGAAAAAAAGCCGTAGGTTGGGTACCACTGGTTATGTCTCTATCAGCTACACTTTCATAAGGAAACAGTTATAGTTAGGCTGAGAAAAACTTTGCGAAGGTTTGTGCATTTTTTATCATAAAATGAGCACTTGTTTTGTTTTCACGTGTATTTGTTAGGCTTTTCTGCATAGTTTGATTAGCAAAATAGCATCTTGGGAAAATGAACAGTCCCTGAGCATGGGTTTTCGTTCACATTTATTGATAGAGCCAGCTAATTAAGTGGAGCTAGGCTATATACCAAATTAAACATCTAATGCTGAAATTGGGAATCAATCTCCCTGTTAGTATTGCCAGTGATGTCAGCAGGACAGGACTTATGAACATTGACACGGGTATATGGGCCTGCTTTGCTGTTCAGCGTTATGTTCTTTTCTTCTGCGTCTAAGTAAATAAGTATGGCTAAGCTAGCATTTTCTTTAGAATAGTTACTATTATTCAAATATACCTTAAAGATTTTGAATCAAGTTTTTCTCCCCTAAACCATGCAAGGATGAAACTGCATATAACCATCCAACACCAGAAAGGGGAGCATTAAGAAGAACACCAAAAGGTAGCACTAAACCCACAGAAGCTGTCAGTGCTGCAGCTTTTAAAATCAGCATATTTCTCTTCCTGTTCCCAAGTTTTCCCTTCCTAGGCTCCTTCTCTGATTTCTCTTTTTGTATACCTTGAAACTGCTCTGTTTCCCCAAACCCCAGTTATTTGTTCTTCCACTTCTTGGCTCTTGCTTTTACTTTAAAAACTTGTCTTTTTCTGTTAAAATGATATGAAACAATTCATATCTGGAAATGAATGTGAAAAAACCCAGGATATGATGGTGGGACTGTTGAGAAGTTACAGTGTGTTCATCTGTCATTTGGGTTTAACAGGGGAAGAAGACTGAAAAAAATGTCGATCCTTTACTGCCAGGGCAGAAAGAAACAGATTATATAGGCTAGAGGCTATTAGTTTTTAGATGAGTGGAACCTGAAGGACAACAATGTATTAAGAAAAATATTTTTAAAATTACAGCATTTCTACTAGGTGAAAAAAAATCAGCTTTCTTGATGTCAGTGGCCCACATAAATGATGCAAAGCCTTAGCAGCCCCAAGCCCAGCAGTGTGTTTCAGGGAACCCAGTTTAGTTACACATGGAGCCTGTGGCGAGGTGAAGGCTCCTGCAAACGGTAACTCGTTGTTCTTTAATGTTGAATAAAACCTGTGTACATCCAACAAACAGAAAACCCAAAGCTTGCGATAGTATCTGAATGGTTTCTAGTTTATGAGGTAGGTGTACCCATATACTTGGGATTCACACTATCACGTCCTCCACCCTTTCTGACCAAGGAGGGCATGCCCTTGTGTAAACGCAAGAGTTAGCAGTGGTACAGTGCTTTTGCAGAGCAGGAAGCAGTTAAAGATGTTGGAAACCTGGTGAGGGTCTAACTCTCAGTCACTAGGGCCAGAGAAAGTCTCTGGCCCCCAGCTAGAGAAGGGCATGAGCTGGGGGAGGTGGGAGGCAGACCCTGCCCGCTTGCTGAGCCTGGGGCATGGCCCAGTCAGCACTGCAAGGTGCATGGGGTGGGAAGGAAAGCTGGCACAGGGGACTCGGAATTGCTCAGTGGCATGGCTGCAAAAGTGAACCTCACCTTCCAGTCCTTGCTTCCAGCAGTCTGTATGTGCATTGGGTTACACGGTCTTTGGAAAGGGAGACATTCTGTGGAGCAGGTATTCAGACATCACCCTCCTCAGGGGCATGCCTTGACTATTTGCCTGCATGGGCACCCAGAGAGTTGGAAATATGGTGTAAGAGGATGTAATAAGATTAAGGTACTTGCTTAGAGATGACATGGACGCCTTCTGGTTAGCTCCTAGATATTCTGCCTTTGAAGAAAACACCAGAGGAACAATCTTAAGTAGTTCTGTTACAGGTTTGCTTTTTCCTTGTGACATGTAACGTTCAGTTACATGTCAAGAACCATGATCCAAGAACCATGAACAAGAACTGTTTTACCAAAGAGATACTTTCTTGGTTTTTGCCAGGAAGTAGAATTTAGGAATAAATACCATTTAACCTCATGTACACTTCTATTTTATTTGGATGGTGTGCATGGTGTAGATAGGTATATAGATCTATAGATGCAGATACTCATATAGCTATATATTTAATGTAAAAGACTACAAGTAAATTTAACAAGAGAACATATTTAATCCATTTTTAACAATCTGAATTTCAAAAAAAATGAGATATCAACTATCTTGATATATTTTCATACTTTCTTATAACATTTTTTTGCAGCTAGACTGCTTCTGCCGTCAGCCCGAGGACTGGACAGCACTTGTTCCTCGGGGAGTTTTGAAGATGTCCTGGGGAGTGAGCACAGCTCTGCATGTCACACTGCAGTCTCTCAAATGATCATGCAGTGCCACCTACTTGCTGCTGCTGAGGTTTGCAGAAAAACGGTTACTGCAATTGAAACCAACTACTTCGCTGACAAGCTATTAGACAAGTGAGTCTCTTGGTTTGTTGGGAGGGAGGGAGGGGTCCTGTTGTTCCCCCACTCCCAATATGTTATTCCAACATCATTTGTTTATAGAATATTGCAAAATTTAACTATTTTATTTCAAATTTAGAAGGCTCACATTATTACTATGGCATATAAAACATGTTTATCTGAACAACATACAAAGTTACCAAACTTCTAACAGGCAATTAAGAAATGATGGTTGAGAAGAGCAGTTACTACAAACATAATAACTAGAGAAAAAGAATTTCCCTCTACACGTGACAAGATCTTATGGAAATAAGAGCAAGAGGTAGCTTACATTGCAGCCCCAGGAAAATATAACAGTGTAAGCACGCACATGAAAGCCTGTGGCAGTAACACAGCACTATTCACTGGGGCTGCTCCTGCAGTTAATAGAATACCCTTCAGTTCATAACCGGATTGCAGAACAACGATAGCAGTATTGTCAGTCTCAATGTAACTATGCAGGTATAATGTAACCATAAAAGTAGCTTGCATGGTTGCTTTTTGATTCTGAAAATTACGGTGTGGCTTCCCACAGTTGTATGAAAAGTTTTCTGTCTTTCCGTAGATCTGTATCTCAGGTACTTATGTGGTAATCTGCACTTTCACATAATCAAACCAAAGCCAAACCAAACAAAAATAAATATGACTCTAGCACATACATCTACAGAACACAATTTGAAAACATAAATGTTAAGGGCTTAAAAAAACATGTATTAATTAAATAATTCCTCCTACCTCCTGGCTTCCTTTAAAAATAAATAAATACGTAAATAAATAAACAGCCCTAATTCTGGGAGTACTAATGCATCACCTTTCCATTTGTAGTGCGGAAACTGATTTTATATCCTGGAGCAAAACACTTTCCCTTCAGAGAATGTGTCTGTGTGTATTTACAACCTTTGGCAGAGGAGTGGTTTTGTCCAGGTCTATATATAGCATATAATACATTGAAAGAGTGATGCATGATATCAGTACAAATTCAGGTCCTTTAGTAAATGAATAAGGGTTAATATTTTATAACCAGGGTCTTCAATTCCATCTGATCTTTAGATTTTTGTTTGACATTGGAATTTTTGGCTGGTGAGGATGAGACGGTGTCTAACTAAATATAGGTCACTTTCCTGAAAAAGTGGAGAAGCCCTCTGCAGATGTGAGGATCAAATTCATTAAAAACCCCACCAGACTATGAAACAGAGTTTTTCTATATTATTTATTGGTCTGTTCAAAAGGATTCTGTTCTCTTAAGCAAGCAACATAAAGGCATTCTTAAAAATGCTTTCAGGATCACCTGTTGTGTTAGAACATTTGAAGAATATCTGTGTGAAAACACAAAAATCAGCAGATGGCACTGTTGGCTTGCAGGTAGAGAATCATATCCTAAATTATAAAATATACACAGAATTTAGGGTTAGCAATATATTGTTTTATGTTTGCCTAGCACTTGGCAGAATTTGTTGTGTTTAAGCAAATCTACCTTTCTTGAACAAAGTCTATTTCCATGCTGAAATCATCAAAACTGATGGTTATTTAATTCTGACATTTTGTAGCTCACTTGCAATAGAAAGTGTTTGGACACAAATATTAGACTGAAAAAAATCATCCCTACAATCACTGCAAGGAACATACTAGATCTTGAAGGACTGACAAATGTCTGATTTTACCTCTTTAGTCCATAAGCACATAGCATGAAGACTTGGTTTACTGAAATCTCATACGAATGACACATTTTTCCATCCACAGGGTACTTTAGAGACTAACTCTCATTCAGGCTCTGATGACTTTGTCTCAGCTGATCACAAGTTCCCTGAGAGCCCTTGAACACTCTGAGCATCTTTGAAACAAGATAAGACAGAGAAAACAACATTGCTGGAAAAGCATAATGTGGTAGGGTATGCAGAGAGGTAATGCAAACCCAACGACAAGGCAATCGTCTTCACTGGAGCACAGCACATTGAGCTAGTTTAATGCTTGGCAGCATTTATTCTGTGCTGCAGCTCAAGCATTACACACAGTAGGAAGCGGGGATCCCATAATTCTTTCTGCTGCAGATCATATGCTTGGGCACAGGGATAAGGAATTGCCAGGCACATTTGCCATAGGCATACAGGCTAAGGCTTGCATCCTTCACTATGGGGTTAATTCATTAGAAACAAATACACTTTAAGGTCATACCTACATTTTGAACACAAATCAAAACCCAGTCTCAATGCTAAACTTAAGTTAAACCTACACCGTGGATACACTCTTGCAGGTTCTGTTTGTAAGCTTCCTCAAAAGGAAAAGATGAGTACTCTCATCTCTGTGTGATGGATGGACCAGGCACATGGTACACTGACATATATCATGACTACACTGTGGGCTTTACAGCATGATTTGCAGTCAATGCAGGCATTCCCTCCTGGGTCAGACCCCATGTAATGTGGCAATGGCATAGGAAGTTTCTAAGTAAACCAAAACTTACCTCTTCGTTCTGGCAGCAGGCACATAGTTGCAGACATCCTACCTCAAGGTATACATGAGGCTACGCGGAGCTAAATCAGGAAGCCTGATAAGGCTTCCAGGAGCCTGGAAAACTTTAATATGCTGCCTGCATTATGATTCTGGGTATAAGGGAAATACAGCCTGAGGGTCTGAACCAGTACGTGCTGAATACAAGGGAAAGATTCCTACTGAAGCTGATAGGGTGCTTTTGTCCTCCATCCTAAATTCCAACTGGGATGGAAGGGGAGCCAAGTCCTTGAATATCTGGCTATGAGCAGAGGGAAAAGGTCTTCCTTCCTTCAGTTCTTCACATTAAGATTTCTGCAAAGACATTCATGTTGTTACATTTCATTGAAACTGAAATTTTAAAAATATTTGCCATTTTAAAAGACAAGGAAAGAAAAAACCACTTTTATTTTTTAAACTGAGCGCTGTATCTCCAGTGTGCTAGCCAAGGTCCTAAAAAGTAGAATGCAGACAGGGATTGAGTAAAGGTGGGTTTTTTGTTTGGGTTTTTTTTCATTCACTTGCCTTGCTGAGGAGATCACCCTGCCTCTCTTGGATTAAAAATAATGAGTTTAAAAACCCTCTAAGGGACTTTGGTTTTGTGACTCAAAGGTCTTGAAGCAATCTTTCATCCTGACAGATAATGTATTTCTGGCATGTCTCTTGCATCTCCACACTTTTCTTCTAGGCACCCACTGTTGTCATGGTTACAGTATCCAGACCCTGAAAAATAATAAATAAATAAATAAATACACCCCCCCCCCTTCAGAGTAAAGAAAAATCATATTTGTTCTGTATGTGAAAAGTAGTTTTATGCACCAGAAATTTTAATATTATAAACAACTTTAAATTACTAAAATTATGTTTAAAAGTCCAGTTTTATTCCCACAAGTTTTAAGCTGGAATATACTGAGTCTGTCTAGTCAACAACCGAGCTCATGGCTGGACACTGCTGGCATAATAAGCAGCACTGAAACCTGAAATATATCACGAATCAGCATCTCTCCTCACTGCCCTGTGAAGGGAACTCTCCCCCAGAAATTTGGTAGGTTTTTTATGCAGAAGGAGCTGAGACTCCTTAATCCATGAGGATCAAAGATTTCAAGATGCAGGTAGCAGAAGATGTCTTTAATGCAAGTAACACGGGCAGTGGAGACAGAGTCTATGGTGTAACTCCATTATACGTGGAGAGATCCAGCTTCAGGAATATAACTTAAATGATGTGTTTCTAAATGTAACCTCAGAATAACCATGCTAACCAGTAAATGGATGACACTGCTTTGATTCAACTCTCCTAGCCTCAGGGACTGAAAATAAATAGCACAGATTTTTAATTCTCTCACTACTGAGCTCTATAAAGCTAGTACAGCTATAGATTGGCAAGAATATTATTTTTATTTAGGTTTACATAAGGCTTCATGCCTTATCACACAAGGCAGACGGTCCCCACCGCCTCACTCATGGCTGCTGGGAAGCTTTAGCGAAGCTCAGCGCACTCTCCGTGTCACGCCGTCCTTCCCCTATGGCTGCTTACAGAGGTCTTCACTCGAGTCCCACAGCCAAATTCTCATCTCAGTTACCTTCTCACTAAAACAAATACCTTTACTGTGGTGCACAGGCATAACTTCATGTAGGGTGTGCAGTTTGCACAGCTTTCTGTCACTTGCTACCTTTCTTCCCCAAAATGTTCAGAGGAAGCCTGCTTACATTACTGCATGGCAGAGTGTTTCTGTAAGGTCAAACCTTGGCTTCCACGACGCCTGCATAGATTTCTTCCTTTTGGAAATGCAATAGCTCCTCTGCCCGGTCACATATAAACACTGTTGTTCTGGATATTGTCATAGGTGTCCGACTCTGAAAGAGATTTAATTTCTTTTTGGCAATAGCAAGCCTACTCGCTAGTACAATTTACTGGAGTTTTAATCAGTGCCACCAGGCTGCTCGCAGAGCAGCTCCCGAGACATCTGCCACACATTTCCCGTATCTGACAGGACTTTTCCCAAGGCACATGTCATCTATCAAGGAAGGCGTGTGATGTCGCCTGTTACCAAAACCTGTTCTCTTAATGCATGTGTAATGAGGTGGCTAATGCTTTGTGAGTAGGAGTGTCTAGCCTTAATAGACACAGATATGCACTAAATGATAGCATAGGCTTTTCAGTCATCCTGCACAAAAAATGCGTATATATGTTTGCATAAAATAATAATTTTTCAAATATGATTAAAAATGAAATACAAGATTTTTCTTTTAATTTTTACTTTGCAGCTCTGTTAATCAGAGGAAAAACAAAACAGAAAAATGCACTCTCTATCACTGTTGTGGTAATCTTAACACCGAGAAGTCCACAATACCTAAGCCCAAAGAACTCATTATAATTGAACATTATAAAGCTGAAAATAAACATTTATGGAGAGAATGGAATTGTTAGAAATGATGTGTAAATTCAGGGGGAAGACTGCGCTGATCTGCCCGGTAGCCTTTCTGATCTCAATACTACAGACAGTACTTCTAACTGATGTACGATTTTTGTTTGTTCTGGGCAAACTACAAGTTCTTGCCTTCTGGTATAAGCAAGAGTCCAAGACCCACAGTTTTTTTAAAGGCAGTCTTTCACCTTCCCTGTTATAATCAATATACATTCTCCCTCGATATCGTTTTTCTTAAAAGGTCAAAGCACTTTCTTTGCCTTTGCTACACAGCATTTCTGCAGGCTGAAGCTGCTGTTGGGACCACACCATTCCCCAAGTCCAGAAGCCGAGGGTGCAGAGCGCTGCCTTCTCCAGTTGCACAGCTACCCAGCTCTGTATTTCTCCAGAACTATGTCCTTTGATTTCCTGTTTCTTTCTAGGATTTTCCTATAGCTATTCACTACAGACTGCTTGGTACAGACAACTACACCCCTGCTCAGTGATTTTAATAGCAGGAACCCCAAGCTGGTTTTGCTCAGTATGATTCTTACTGGGAAAACCCCCTCATCCCTACACATTTCCCCCCAGCAAGGGCTAGGCTCACTCATTGCTTCCTTCACAAAATGCCTATTCTACAACCCCCAAAGAGCCACAGCATGTGCCTCATTGGATTCCAACCGACCTGACATGCAGGGCTACAGCCACCTCCTTGGTTTATGACTCTGGGCAAGCCGCTTCACTTCTGTGAGATATCATCCATTCAACTGGAATGCTCTTTGAGACTAAGTAACTCCCCACCACCCCCTGCATAAGAACTACTGCTTCAGCATTTAACTGATCCGCATGTTTACAGGATTAAGGGATCTGGTTTCTCTTACTAGGTCAGTTTACTCTCTTGTAATTAGCCTTATCCTCGTCTTACAATTAGTCTCACACCAAAGTCCCAGAGATTATTACGGCCTGAACTTTGGAAATGTTCAGATCCATATCCCACTGGTGTAACTGTAAACATAGTTTGTAAACTTGTACAACTCTGTACGTTCTACTTGCATGTATACAAAACACCTAAAACTAGTAATTTAAGCTTGAACGTGTTTCTCCTAATACAAGGATGCTGAACGTGGCTGGGAAGTTTCCAGAGAAGTGTATGTGAAGCACTACAACAGAGAGCGCACAGCACAGTCCCAGCAAATCCTGGGATGCATGTACACTTCAGACATGCCAGTGAATGTTTGGCAAAGCAAGCGACTTTAAACTGGCGCTATTTACAAGTTTTCCAGAGAGGAAACACCCTTATCATATAGCAATTTCTGGCATTACCACTTAACCCCATCAGTAAAATTATTGTTGAGAATATATTAGAAATAGTGAAAAATATCTTTCTCTGCTTAAGAAACATGTTGACAGTTTTAATAACTATTAAACCAGGAGCTGCTTAAAAGAAGGCCAAAATTAAGTATTTTCATGAATCAATCCCTTCTTCACTAAAATGTTAGAAGCCAAGCAGACAATTACTTCTAATAGTTTTAAGTTGGATAGTTCAAGCATTTACTTTATTCTTTTCCCCCATAAGATCTCTATGTAGCTCTTGAATTTATAGATTATGAAGGTCACTGCTAGTAGACAAATATATAAATTAGATATAAACTTAGATATTTAGTATATTTGTATTTGATATTATGCAGATTAATTAGCAAGTTGCATGTGATTTTACTTCAAGAACAGTCATCTGAGTTTCAAGGCACTGTGAGAAAGAAAAGAGACCTGCAATATATGATAAGTGAAATTGTTAAACATTTTAATAATAAGAAACTCTTCTATTATTCTCAGTGACATAAACACAGCAATATATGAGATTAAACAAAGTTATAACCCAGCAATTTGGAGGACCCTGTGAGATCATAGCCCAGATGGGGTGCATCTGCTCCTCTCTCTGGAAAATTGGTCCAACATATTTCTGAGAATGATTGTGGGCATTTAGGCACTGTTGGTATAGTAGAGAATGGACCCAACATTAACAAGCATGTATCACCTTCAGTCATGCATTTGAAATTATTGAATTCTTATATCCCACAACCGACTTTGATTCTTTCCTTAATACAGAAAAAGCTTGCCGTTTTTGTTTTATTCCTTCCCGCCACCCCCCACACCACCCGCCCTCCCCCCTGTCTGATCAATTCAGAGCTACCTACATCTGGTAACCTGTTAGAATCAGATAAACTAGATTATGGGACACTGAAAGCACTATTACTAAGCTATGCAGGCAAATTAGGACTGAGAGCCCCTGGAAGCAAGGGAATATCCAAACACAGGACAAGACTTTATGAAGTACACTATTAACTAGAAATGTTTATCATAGAATTTCATTACTAAACTGACGTTTCTCATTCCCTTGTCTAACAGAAGCACATCTATTCACCTCTAGTTTTTTAGTAGTCCATGCTATTTCTCCTTAGGCGATTCCTGTGCTCATCACCACCTCTGCCCCATCCTCTGCTGGGTGTGTGCAGGGTGCCCCACTGCTGAATGACCTACCTTGACTTCATCTAAGCAAGTTGGCTAGATGTGAGCAAGGTCTGATTTGAAAGCAAGTATGTCATCAGCAAGGCTTATGGACTTGCTTGAGCACACTGATACCTTAATGAAGCCATCTAGCTTTCAAACTGGAGCTTGCCTGGAGCAAGCGACCACTGACCTGCCTACCGTAGAGTGCCAGGCTTATCTGTGCCTATGAAGTATTGGCAACTGCAATCTAAGAACACAAACTGATAGGAAAATCCTCCTGTTCTGTGTATGTGGTGATTTTTTCCCCTCTACAACAACAGATGGCGAGATGAATCCTGACTTTTAACTTGAAATATCTGCAACAGAGATATTAATCTGAGCTAGTTGTAGAGATGCCTCTTATAGACAATTGAGACAAATAGCTTCTTTCATGAGGGCCTCTATTAGGTGTCCACATTAGATGAGTCATTCTGCAACAATCCAGATGAAGCTCACCTAAAGTGTAAACCAGCTTCTACTTTTATCACCAAATACACAAAGCATCACTGAATATCACATCACATACTCAGTGCTTCGAACTTCCTAGTGGATTTTAGTTGGAATTGACTGGTGTGTACTCAGTGGAATCAAAGGCTACATCATAATCCCAAACAGCATCTTCTGTACTGCCAGCTAAGCTGTTTGATTCAGTGATCTTCAAGCTTTACTCACTGGTAACAGAAGAAATCAATGCTAGTAACACCCATTGCTACTGATGCTCTCTACAGCATCAGTTGGAGCTCTAAAACACTTGCTGCCATCCTTAAGATTGACTTGAATGATTTATTACATACCTCCTCTCTCTGGATAATTCTTGACTCTGGTATTACATGTCCCCCAGAAGTTAAACAACAAGCAACAAGCTATTTACCAATCATAATCCTTCTAGACGCATGCAAGAAGAATTGCAACTGCTCTGCTACACTGAATACGGAGGTGCTAATATGGTATGCTCTATCGCCAGGAGTTGCACACAGATTTACCAGACACGATGTTATCTCTGCACATATTGTGCTTTATGACAGAATAATAGCCTGTATAGTCCACATACATATGTAGTTAGAGATGATGCCCTCTTGTAGCATTTAATCCTCTTCCAATCTGATACAGTCGTTGCTAACACTAACAAATTCCAATCTAACCCAGTCCCCTCCTCACAAAGAAACAGATGTGGCAGAAGAGCCAGGTCTTTTTGTGCAGTGTGCCACCTGAGCTAGCAGGTGTCCTTGTGCAACAAAGCATCACACCTTCTGATTCTTGGGTTTTAATTTTACCTTGCCAGTTGGAGCCACTGTTCTATCTGGAAAGAAGCTTCATATTCCATCGAGAGTCTCCCCAGGCATCTTCAGAAAGGAAGAAAGAAGTAAAAACTTTTCAGGATTAATCCATTTCACTGAAGTTTCATTCCCCCCGTCTCTACCTTTTGACTGTCCTGCCTTTGGCTCAGTCAGCTCATAACATCCCAGGTTTATAAAAGGCTTCTGTCCTGTTTCTCTTACTTCACAAAAATAGTAGATGAACTGATAGCAAATTTACCTTGCCCATAATTTGTCTAATCCACTGGTTTATCCATTCTATGGCCAGTATTGGGCTGTTGTGTAATAGCTACAATAGCTGGAAGGGAATTCTCAGAATTCTCAGAAGGGAAGATGTTGGCAAAAAGTGCATAGCTTCCAAATCCAGGCAGCATGCTCAGCCATATTTATGCATTACATAGCCACAATAATTATGAATATCCATAATAAAACCATAATTATGCATAAACCCATAGTTGGTCCACATCATCCTTCTCTGCCTTCTCTGTGCTCAGTAGATCTCTCCTGTTAACAGTTATATCTACTTCTCATTTTCTCCCATCTTTCCACTGCTAAGTTTCTACAGGGAACAATGCTGTGGTCAGAGCTGTGTACAAAGTTTTTTGCCTGTATAGATCGGATTTGTTTCCAGGGGCTCCTGTCCTGCCCTCCGTCCCCACATATGTCAAGAAGAAAGATATTTGGCAAAGAACTTCACAGCCCGGCAGCCACATACACACACACAAAAAACCCCAAACAGACCTGTTTACATGGTGTCTGTAGCCTTTTATTGTTACAGACAGGAGAGGCAAGAGGCAAATATTTCCTCATTTATAAGATCCATTGATAACATAATTAATAAATCCAAGGGACTCTTGTAACTGTTCTTATACTCTGTTAAAATAATACAAAAGCAAGATGCATTCACTCTGTACAAGTTCCCTCCTGGTTTGCTTTGCATGGAACCACCAGCTTTAAGGTAATTATCTTTCAGACTGGCTACAACAAGGATGATAAATCCTTAAAACTGCAAAAAAGCACCTAAAGTAAAGTTGAGTTTTTTGACTGCATCATATTAGTTGGAGACTTTGATGCTGCTCTTTGCTCTGTATCCCTGATGGACATTTTGGACAAAAAATTCCTGTTTTTCTCTCTCTGAGGTAAGAATGTTTTAATTTGAGCCATGTAAGAGTCTGCCAAATAGCCGTACTTCATAGCTACAAAAAGATACTTATCTGCCATGTTTCAGAGCCACAGGTCTGCCTGCTTAAGTGATAGTGCAAATCCTTGCTGAAGTAACTGCAAGAAAGTGGCAGGAAGCTTGGAGGAACAGACTGAGTAATATACCCTCAGGTTTTGTTTGAACATCATTAGGAGCTGTCTTACTTTTTCTTTCACCCCAACTGAATGGAAGAAACACAAAAATTGCTGGGGAACATTTTCAGTAAGCCAACAATTTCCCATGCTTTCCCACTGACTTACTACTTCACAGCAGAATAAATGGCTTCAGAGGAGATACAAACAACTCACTGGAATCCCCATCTAGTTGCGTTAAGTAGCACACCCAAGAAGCTGTGAAGGGTTGTATCAGCTGGCTGACAGAAATGCTGAAAAATGCAGCATATAAATATTTGTACAATGAAGCAGAAGTAAATTTCCATTTTGAAAGCCTTATCAGGAAACAGGTTGCTGGCTGGAGAAAAGGGTTTGTGCTTTTACATTTTCTTCTTGTACCATGAAGATATATTTAGCTGCCGAAGTGGCAGACTTTATTCTGGTTACAAGTCATGGGGATAGCTTTTTGTTTCATTTAATAAAGCAGCCTGAATTATACTTATAAAGAGTGCAGTGCAGAGCCATTTGCATTACGGAAAAGGTTGAGGGTTTTCAGAGAATTAGGAATGAATAGTTTTTAAGAAATTATATTAGGGCTTCTGAACTGGAGCTGGACTATTATGCAGTTTGGAGGTGCTTGCATCAGGAATTGGCTTTAGTCCCAATCCAGAGTTACTTTAAAACTACTTAAAAGCATCTTTAAAACCTTAATCCAGGATTTTAATCTGTAGCAATCACTGTCTTAGCCTTACTTGAAGCAACTGATGTTTGAATGCAGTACCAATAACTCTCAAGAGTTTTCAAGACATAGGACTTTCGCTGCTGGCATCCCAATAACCAGTCCTTGGTTAAGGCCATGCTGCACACTTGGGCCAAGCGAACCTCCCAGCCCCTTTCAGCCACACAAGCTGCTGTGAGAGGGTCCCAGACTCACCAGAAACAGCAACCAGCAACAGCCTCCACCTCTCAGCTGGCATTTCTGTTATCTGTATCAGTGTCCCTTTTTTTTTTTTTTTTTTTTTTTCTTTTTTCTTTTCTTTTCTCTCTTACAGTGTAAATAGGTTCATTTATATCAGCTGAGCAGGCATTCCTAATCTGGGTGGAGAGTTACTGCTTTCAGGTGACCAGCAGTAATTGCTAGTGTCTGTTGTCTCCCTCCCGAGCCTGGCACAAGCAGATCAGTGTAGATCAGCTGGCTGGGGCTGGAAGAGTGGCACCCTCAGCTGCTCGCTGCATCCAGCTGTGCTCCAGCTGCTTGAGTTACTTTGTGATCCACAGTTCACATTTATTCCTGAAAGGGTGACAATAACAATAAATCTATTCCATCCTGGAATAAAAGGAAAGAAGATGGACAGGTGAAGTTTGATAGCGATCAAAAAGAAAGGCTGATGACACAAGCAGATAACAAAGGACATCCAGCAAGAAAATAGTCCACCTTTGTAGTAACTATACAAAGTAAACAAACCCATTTCACAACATACATTTTTTTCCTTTTATATTATGTGCGGTCAATGTCCAGGGTCTTCCCTTTGTTTTTTAGCATTTTGTGTATTTCTTCTAGTACTTTACTGCAGAGGCCGTCGTGTAAAGCAAAATTCGTTGTTTCTAGCTCCCTTTACTATCAATGTTATCTTTACATTTACGTTCCTCAGATCAGCAAGGAGGAAAAGAAATTGAACCACTGTAGGAAACTCCTCCAGCTGTGCCCATTGCTCACATGCCTTCTGCTTTACAGTGGCTGTAGATATGACACTCAGAAGTCTGCAGATGATTGCATTTCATAGCAACAAGTGCTCCTTGATGTATGGAAAATACATTTGCCCTCTGTTACACACTTAGCCTTTGGGTTGGACCAAGGGAAAAGCTGGACATGTGCAAGCACTCCATTTGGCCAGAAATTTGCTGGTACATCCCGTCATGCACAAGGTGTGGGAAGTACTTCAGCCCCCTCAGTTTGCACTTGTGGACGCAGGTTTTAAAGCATTTCCTGCAAGACTGAGGGAAATTGGAGAAGAGCTTTTTTACTGAATCACATCTCAACATCAGGACTGATTTTCTAAGGTACTCTGTAACTTCTACTCACGCTCATTTTCATAAGAGGTCTGAATGCCCAGCACTTTACAGAGCCTGAAAGGACTCGCGGTATGATGTGGAAACCTTTCAATTAAAAAGTAAACCCAAAACTGGTAGGAAAAGAAAAAAAGTTTCAACTTTTTTGTTCCCATTCACTTTCTGACTTTCTCTTGGGGTGATGCGCTCAAGTGGTAATCTCTTCCTAGGGCTTCTGCACAATGTATCCCAATGTATTCTGGTAGCTGCACAGGCAAGAATAGCCCATGTATTGACTGAGCACTGGAAGACATACAGTTAAAAACTCAGTACGCTGTCTGTTTTAGAAAGGAACAGAATTAAAAGTATTAAAATGAAGTAAAAAAATATACTGGATATAAATGACAGCTGTGACAGGAAAATGAGAACAACTTTCATGTTTTTATTGCTGCCTTTGAAGCAATTGATAAACAGTACACTTCATATATAAATGAGCATGTGTCAATATATGACAACAAAAATAAATTACAGTGACATAGTATTTAACTTTACAAGGTTGTACAAAATTTCCAAATATGAATAGATTTCAACTTAAAAATTTGAAATAAGTTAAAACTTCAACTATTCTGAAGACTTGAAAAATATACATACAATTTCACTCAATCACATCATTTACAGTATGGTTTTTTTAAGCTGTTTAGTCTTATACACCCATATATTTTCGACTGTATTAGTGGAATATATCCTGCTATATGCAGCTTTACTGCGCTGGGATAGTGGAAGGGGTTCCCTGAGGGCACAGAACAGGCTTTGAGTGTTTATATTTTAGGTAATTTGATTACATTTATTAACCAGAAGTACAAAACCAAAGTATTATTTACCTGTCCTATAAAGACAGACTGATTTATCTGCTCTTGCTAGAAGTTCCATTGATGCTAATGAGAATTTTGAAGAAGGCTTAACAGCAGGACTGAGCTAAAATAAGTCTGTTCAGCCAGGATGAATTAGGTCACATTATTTAATGAAATATTTGAAGAATATCTGTTTTGTATTAGATCTCATTATAGGCTACGTAGCTAGTCATGGCTACGCACTGAGATATTTGCTTCCACAACTAATAGGAAAATAGATTTGATATGGTACTTTAAAGTAATAGGATGGATTATGGATTGGTATTTTTAACACCTCAATTATATGCACTTGATTATTCTATTAAATTTTATGAAGATTAAAAGCACTGGACAAAACCCCTTGTCTGCGAGCGTGTGCTAATTGAGAATGCTGAGGGTCTAAATCAAACTGTAAAATAAGGTAAGGTAGAAGACATTCATACCGCAGCTGGATTGCTCCTGATACCTAAGATAACATAGTTAAACTAAAGCTGGTGCAAAGAGACTCTGTGCATCGTCAAAAGGGCAAAAGCTTGCTAATTCAGAAACCATTAGTAAGGAAACAGATAAAGGAAGAAATTTGAACAAACTGGCAGATGTGAGAAAATTGCTCAATTGTCAAAAATACAGGAAGACACTCGTGCAGCCAGAGGTGAGTCTTAAACTGTCTGCAAAGAATTCAGGAAGAAAGGAAAAAGAAATCCAAGATGTCTATTTGTGTGACTGAATTTTCTCTGCTCTGAACATGCTGAAATATCTATGAGAACACTGCATCGGTAACCTGCAATCTTTCCTCCAAACAAATAAATGTTATACATACATCATTTAAATAAGAAAAAAGAAGTAGTCATAAACAGGCCAGAGAAGAGCAATTCCTCATTTCCATTTTTCTCTAATGCTATTGCGAGTAAAGGCCACTGCAGTTTACAATTAAGCTGGAAATGATTTTAGAAGCCACCGTTTTTGTTGTGTGACTATGCTGTCATCAGGCAGCAGGAAGGAGGAAGGGAACCGGAAGGAGATACACGGCCACTGATGTCTTGCTGTGCTTGCTCTATGTTCTCCCAGAGAATGTCTTTGCAGGCTCATGCCCGCTGAGAGGAGGGTGCGGGACGTGAGGGCGGAGGTTTGGGATGCAGAGGGCAGGCCACGCAGTGCAGCCCCATGCCGTGGCACAGGGGCCTGGCCACCTCCTGCCCATCTGGGGGGAAAATGGGCATTTCAGAAGCACAGTGGGAGCCTTTCCATCAGCTGGAGCTGGGCTTGGATCAGCCTCCAGAAAAGGCTGGCGTTCGCAGCCGCTAAGAGAGCACAGAGCAATTTCACCAAGCGACCGACTGTGTCACTAAGTGAATTAACAGCAGCCAAAGAATATTGTAGCATATGAATGGAGTCAAAATTTCCTCCTACAAATCTATGACTGCAAAGACAGTCCTCCCAGACTGAGGGGAATGACAGTTTCCCCAAAGGAAAGGACCTACACAATGAAGACTTTCAAACACTTTCTCTAGATTGTTTACCCCCTCTTGCAACTTCTAAACTCAAATTACTTTAACCAAAACCATTACATTTTTCTTAATTGCTTGTTCTGTGTTCTGCCCCCGCGTTGGGTTCAGAGAGGAAAAAAGAACATGGAAATACATTTCAAAAGTTCAAGCAACATCTAGTGGTTATGTAAACCTTACCTCACCGACTGCTTGGCACGCAGTGTATTATTGTACAATCAGATATGAGTTTTATATCACATCATTTACTTTTTATCTTAACTAGCAAGCCACTCTACGAGCAGCAACTAAAGAAATGAGTTTATCAGCTTATATTAATGCAATTGTTATCAGGGGCATGCAGGGCAAAGTCATTTGTAGATTACAATAATATATTTGCAAGGAAAGTCCCACACGGGAAGGTGCCACATGATTAGGTTTATGTGGAGGGTTAAAAAAAAAAAAAAGATGTTAAAGCATCTTGGCAGGAGAAAATCTCTTAAGAGCACAATGTTCTACCGTGATAGTTCAGTGGGAGCCAAGTTTTGACAGCACATTTTGGGCTGATACCTGTGCAGCGAAAGGAGAAATGTGAGAGCTCATAGGACACCTGACTTGGGCCAACGCGTTCATTTTTCTACCAACACATGGCCATCCACCTTCTGCCCTCAGGACTGCAGTGCTGGTGGTCATTCCAGAGCAGAGGACGCCTACAAAAGCGTTTGAGTCTGTCTCAGTATATCTTCTCTTATTCTTGTTTTTATTACCTGCGAAAGGAAAGGTTCCTCTAAAACATTGCTACCGAGGAAAGCAATTGCTCTCCATCATTATCCACCTCTACTCTTCCAATTAATGTGCTGGTGTTTTGCAAACCATCATCAATATGAGCTAGGACTGATTATTCTTTCCGAGAGTTTACCAAGACAGCGAATTTAATTAGTCAGAAGGAGAATTGCTACGCAGTAAGGCAGCTGTTAGCAAAAAAGAACAACTTGGCCAATAATTTAAAAAATGCTAATATTTTGTATGGTATCTAAATGGATGGCTACGACTAGATCAATAGATAGCAGACTTTGAGTGAATGCTCAAGCACTGCCTTTTTATGTAGCAGAAGGTGAGGGTCTCCTTTCTACTGCTTCCTAATTATTTCATCAGTTTCCAGTAAATTCAGCTCCACTGGTTTTGGCTGAAGAAAATCAACATTCGATAAGGAGTAAAACTAGAAATCCCTTTTTATGAAAGCAATTTCTGGGCCACTTATTTACTGCATGTAATTTGCCCATATACTTCAAAATCAGAAAGAACTAGGAAAATGTCAATTTATTTAAAATATTCAAGCCTTAAAAATATATATTCAGATATTGTCTCTGGAAGTTGTTTTGCTCCTTAATCAGAAGAACAGCACAGAAAGCTTTCAAGCAATAGGAACAGGAAAACATATCAGGAAACACATAAAATATGTTCATCAGATTCCTGTAATGTTATCTCTATTTCTATCACAAAAATACCCGCTATCTCCAAATAGAAGCAGGAAGCTTATGACTCTTGTAACAACTTGTCTTGACTGGTGTGGCCCACACCCTTCCCCCAGCAGGGTGCAAGGGGCAGGAGCTCACTTCAACTTCGCGCTAGGCAGGAGTCCCGTGACTGTCGATGCAGGGCTCTAGAGTGGAAGAGGGGCAAAAATCCTGCAGTCAACGCTGAGGCAGGAAGAACTGGGGTAAGAGTCACCTGGGTGAGGGGACACATCTAGAAACTCAGGGATAATTCGTGTGAAAAAAATGATGTCTCCTTCACTGACCTCTTCTAACATCTACAGCTTACAGCTGCAAAACTTTACATTATTTTTAGCATTTTCTTAGTTCTTTCAGAAAGCAATGAATGGTAATTCATGCTTTTTTAGGCTTTAACCTTTGAATAGGCACTTTTGTGCACTGAGTATACTGATTTCAATGATCCTTCCCTATGCAGCTTGCTTCTGAGAGCAGACGTGAAGCTGTAGTCTTACGTTGTATTTCACCTCTAATGATGGATGCTGCGTCAGTCAATACGCATTGTACAGAGTACAAAAAAAATGGCACTCGTGCTTATTAGTTTAAGTTTCTCTTGCATTCAGTGGTGTGCTAGTTCTTCATACTGGTAATTCCTGTCTCACAGCAGGGAGCAAAAGGCATGAGCTTAAGTGTCCTCAGACAGTACCAATAACTGTGGGGAAATGTGCAACTACTTCTGTAGCTATACTATTTTGAAAACAAGTCTGAAAGGACCCTCCATCGTATTCAGTGAAGTGTGTGGGCAGAGCAGGAGATAGTCTCTTCTGTCCTTATACACAGAAGTTTTTGTTCAGGTTAGCCTGTGGTCAGGAAACCACCCTCATTTTGCATAAAGGAGCCAAATATTTGCTCAGAGATACTTCCACAGTCTGAACAGTGGAAAGGTTTTGTCCTAATAACAATCAGTTGTAAAATAAACATCATAAATGAAGATATGAGGCAAGCAAATGGAATGTATTTTTGAACCAGAAAAATTCACACCACTGTGGGAAAAAAGCTGCTTAACTGTAGCTACATCTGATTTAATATCATTTTGCAGGTGCTAAAAAATGGCATACTTCTATACTGATGGAAGAGGGTATTGAGTAGTGTATTCAATGGGTAGGTATTGAATAGGTATATCAATAGGACGGTACTGGATTCATATGAAAAGTAAAAATAATGAGTGGAGAAAAGTACTGAGCATCAGGATATACTGCACAGGTCTGTTTCTTGTGATGTATCTGCACAACACAGAGTGCAGCACTGTGCAGGGTTCAAAGTAAATAGGGTTATATCTTTTACCCTCATGGTGTTAATTGGTCTGTGCCACAATGATAATCATTCTTAAAGTGGACTCCTTAAGCACAAATTAATGAAGGCCATTTCCTCATCCCTTTGTCATCCCTAGACCAGGTAGTATTTGAGGAGTAACTACAGTTGCTCTGCTACCCAAAGATTTCAATCCAGAAGAAAAACAGTGTCAAGAGGACTGGGTATTTTGAAGCCACATAAGGAATCAGATTCTTGTCCAGAGACCTTATTTCCATGATAGTGTAAAAGTTTTCAGATCTTTTGAGTATTTTAAGCAAATTAACTATGCCCCTATGAATGATTTGAAAAATAAATTTAAGTTCTCTCTGTACAGTAAAGTCCTGTGCTTTTCTGACTACTAGCCATGGTCAAGTAATGATTACCAGAGCATTTCAAGCATTCTTGCATTCCAGATGATACTGCACTAAATAACTTTTGTCCTGGAGAGAGTGAGAATTTCCCATCAAATTCCTGGAAAATACATATATGTGCACGCACATACACCCAGACAAACAAATCCTGCTTTCATATTAATGCCTAATTATTTAGTCCTAGACTACTGTAATGAGGATCTCTTCACAGAGGCCTGAGTGGGGTGTCAGGCTGCTATGCCAACAGTGTAGCTGATGGTGACGCATGCTTTTGGCTTACAGAGTCATTCATATGCTGAACTTTTTTGGGCACGGTTTACATGTGTTTATTCACCCCTATGCAGGGAGGATGTTCACATCTATAAAAACTTTAAATGTCTTGGGATTTTTTCCATGCTTTCTGCCAAGTTAAATAAATTGTATAGCTTCCCTAGCTTGGAAAAAAGGTAGCTCTCCTCACCGCAATTGAGCTGAATGGTTCTATCACCATTTTCGGAAGACTTTCCCGGAGGCCAGCATCATACATCCCAGTTAAACTCGGTCAAGGTTTTATTGTTTACAAAACCAGAAAAGGGTGAATGATCCAGTTGTACTGTGCATTTCTCAGTTCTACCAGGCAAACGAGGTCTTTAAAGCTTGCACAATTCCACCTGTGGGACTGGCAAATGGAAAGTATTATTCCATGCAACAGAAAGGGCAGAGCAATAGGGTGGGGTGAGGGAGGATGATAATATTTCCTCTCGTTTCTAATGGGGGGAGTGCTGTTCTTGTTACCTTAAATAATTTGCAGTGGTGACGTGCTTTATTTTGCCTTTATATTTTTGTGACATTTGCCTCAAACTGATTTAATAGTGGCTGGATTCCTGTACCCGTGTTGAGAAACTGACAGTGATGTTCACAGGAACATAGGAATTTCTCTTATGTGAACTTAGATAGAATCTGCTGTTAGAAATAGAGGCTTTTATTTTCCTATTTGGCAAAGCCAGAGTGATTTTGGTTAAGCTAATGGAGTTAAACCTAGTGCAGTATTGATGCAATAGCTCAATAAGTGAAATCTGGTCATGCATTTCTAAATTTTGGATAATGCCTGAAGAGCCAGCACAACACACTGAAAACACCACATTCAGAAATAAAGACAATGCAACTGGAAAAATATGCACTAAGGAAAGATGTGGAAACTTTTCTTGCAGCTAAGCAGAGGAGACTTAAGCACAGTTCCGCTGTCCAGTTACAACTGATGAGGCGTCAAAGGCAATGTTTACCGTGGCTGACAATTTCAGCATAAGTTTGTATATACATTCATATACATTGCTCTAGATGTGTGTGCATCTCTCTATATGTACATACACAGTAGTATGTCATACATATGTTATCCTTCTGAGATAGAGATGTATAGGTACAATATGCATACCACATGATACATGTTGGAATAAGCCATGAAATAAGTAGCACTTATCTTAATGTTTTCCTGTGTTACCTGCACTCCTTCCATTAAACAATCTCTGTCAGGGCTAATTGAAACTCCCCTGAGCCATTTTAATATTTAAAATGAAGCAAAAAATACTCAAGCACATCTAGGAGGGTATCTAGAAATAACTACAACAACCCTTCTCGAGAAAAAAATTTACAATCTATGTTATATTTTGAAGGTACAATGTGGGTGGTGAAAAGTAGTCAAAGTCCTGAATGCCAGTATGGCACAGTTAATGATTTTGCCAATTAAGACGATGAAGACGTGTCAGTCACATCAAATACGGTGATGGTCAATCTCAGCCAATTTTGGTGCCACAGTGTATGAAACAGAATAAACACAGTATATAGTTCCAAACACCCTTACTCATACTCAACTTGTTTCCAGCAAATAGCACGACTGGATTAGCTACCCCCTGTCTGCTTACCTTAAAAGCTGAAATACAAAAATGCCCAAGTAACAGACATTACAAATTAGTATTTTCCACAATATCTGTCTGGCAGCTCCTAAAAGTAGAACCAGAAAAGTGCAGAGCCTACAAATGATCTATGCCTGATACAAGGAAAATCCTAATTAAATAAGGTTTTAAACTCTATGAAAACCTGAATGTCATACATGCTTAGCTAAGCTTCCAAATAGAAGTGCTTGCGTATCATGGGAGTCCAGTTCATGAGACAGAAAAGACAGCCATCATTATGAACACCTCAACTCCACCAGACATTTGTACATATCCTTTGGGTTGACAAGAAGCAATCTACAAATATATACCACTTTGACCTGCTCCCAGAAGCGAGGTCAGGGTATTTGCATGGGTAAATACATAAAAGATAAAAGGAATATATAAAAAAGACAATCACAGAAGCTGGAAGCAAGTTGTGAAAAGGGACAGTAGACTTACACGGGTCAAAGAATATTCAGAGTTACCACAATGAATATGTATGTATTTAGAAATTTTCAAATGCATTACAGTATGTGATAATTCATGAACTGGATGAAGTTCAAGCTAGTGGGCGCTTGACAGAACGTCCTTAGGGGCAGGTCATGCCCAAATGCCCCAAAGAAGGTCAGACTTGTTGAACAGCCACCTTGTGGTGCAGACCATTTCTGCTGATAAGGACCTGGAATATGTGGATCCTGCTCCAGTTCTTTCTGATAAGTCTTATACACCCTTAGAAAAGAAAGTATCAGACCTCAAGACTCAACTGCTGGAGCTAGTAATGTGCCTTCTGGTAGTCTAAGAGCAGCTTAACTTTGCATAGGAATATTTTGAAAGGAAAGAAAAAGCCTGATACTAAGACAAGCTTGTAAAGCACATTTTACGAAAAGAATCTGGGAACCATTTGGAGGAGACTGAGGGTTTGGAATCTCAAATATAAACTTGAATAGGGATGCATAAATAGTCAAATGGTCAAGGGGGCAAGTGAAATGCCATTTGTAAATAGCTTAGCATGATACTCCATGCCTATCCCTAGCATATGTATGGTAGCATGATGATAACCGTATATTCAAAATTACTGGTGCTGCTGACCAGGGAAAAAAGATAAAACCTTCCTTTTGCTTTGGCGTTTGCATTCCGTAGCGGTAAACTGAGTGTACTTTTGGACTTGTATTCACTTCTTATATATACAAGGTTGATAATGAGCCAAGATTTTTTAGAATATTCTTGCAGAAGAAGTAAGGAAATACAATAATCAAGACAACAAAATAAGAAAGTGAAGTTGTACATAATTGAGGAAGGTCACCAGCTGTCTCAGAACATCTCTGTGGGTATCCTCACAAAACTGCCAGGTTCCTGTAGGTCACTTATTGTTCAGGATACATAGATCCACAGGTGTAGATCCTGGGAACTGCTCAGGCCTTTCCTATATCTGTTTAGCTTTAGAACAGCGCCACACTGATCTGCAGTTTACATTTGTAGGAAGTGTGGTATGCTGGGGTAGGATAAAGTGCTTCATGCACCATGACACCTGTCCCTGGATCTTTGGATTAGACATTTCTCACAGCCTATACTAGTACAGAAGCAACAAACTTCTATCACAACTTTACATTGAGAAAGCCAAGCATATATTATAACATATTTTCTTGTCTTAGAGCTGTTCAGTGGCTGACAGTGATTGGGGTCTATTCTACAAAGCTTTCTCCAGACAACCCAATGGCTCCTGTCTGGCTATCACCTCTGATTTTTGGATCCTCTTTGTATGGAGTCTAATCTTTTATTATTGCAATTAATGGGGATGATGCCTGGTCTCTGAAAAATCAGCTTTCTCTTTGAGGAGTGTTAATGGGACTGAGCTGTTTGTCTGCCCTCAGAATGATGCTTTCTGTCAGGTTTCTGACTTAATTTTCCTCAAAACAGATGAAATATTACATCATTTGTACTTTTTGAAAGTAGTGCTGTGTCAGATTGTATCTTTTGGTCTTGCATTGTTCTTCTTCTGCAACCTATCGTGCACCTGTGTTCATAAATAATATATCCACTTGTGCATATAGCTAAAATTTTTGTGTGTGCATGGGTTTAAAGCAAACACATAGACATACAAAATACAAATTAATTTGATCCCCGCTGTACTTGTAACACAGCCAAATTCTTAATATTTTATAGTGCATATTCCATTACATAAATAATAACTAAATTGATCTACGCTACAATATGTGTATACATACACGTCTTATGATGCCTGTAAATAACATTTTAAAGCCTGTTCACACAACAAAAGACAGGTTGTTTATTTCTCTGATAAAACAATCCAAGGGTTTAACTCTTCCTATTATGTAAACAGTGGTGACAGCCGCTTTCAAGGAAGCTTAGCTTCATTAAAAATAATAGTTTCCCATTCTAAAATCAATACTAATATACCTTAAATCCCCCTGATGAACTCTGGCTTCCTTACGTGCGCTCACATTTTGTGTATTAGGGGCACAGCACTACTCTAGATATCAGAAGATAATAATATGGCATTATATATAGATATAGATATATATTTAAATGTTAAAACATTAGTTAGGTCAACTTGAGTAATGAATATAGTTCAAATATATGCTTCTTTCTATAAATAAAGCTCATTAATTTTCCTTGCAACACGGGTGCCTTATGAGTCTTTGGTTGTATGTGGCTACCAAACTGGTAAACCAATTCTGGGTATCCTTAGCTCAAAATGCAGTTGTGACATATAGATGAAGCTTTAACTTTTTTTCATGTTTTATACTAAATTTGTACTTGCAGTAGACTTGCAATATCATTTACAAGCTTACCTTTAGGTGGTCATTTTAAACAACTCATACAAAAGAAAGATTTGTATGTCAAGAGCATTTGTTTTAGTGACAAGAAAGCTAGGCATACTCTATTCATTTCTCAAGCAGACCTTTATGAATCACTTTAAAAGGACACTACAGTTGAAGACTGAAGAGCAATATTTATCAACATTAAATAAAACATTTGGTGAAGTATGTATAAATATTTCTTCATATGAACATAACACAAAATTAAATAGTTCAGATACACAGACACCATTTAATATATTTCCACTGTTGTCAAAATCATCTGTAAACACCATCTCACACTGAATACAAAAGCAGCTTTTACATCAGTTCTGTGTTCACAACACTGATGCCCCTTTGTAAAAGAAGATATTTGTTTTATTTTCAGCAAAATAAAAGTCTAAGCAATAAAAAAAGGTTTCGGTCAGTTCAAAGGAGAATACAAAATTATCTTTCAACATGTAACTAAATCAGATTTAGAACAATAGTTTAAAGTACAATCCTTTCCCCAGGGGATCTCTGACTTTTATAAATCATGTTTGGTGCAGACCACATCACAAATACCAGGAAATACTGGTCACGTCTAAGCTATAAATATTAAAGCCCTTTTAAAATTTTCTCTATAAAAAATTGCCATGTTGGCAATTTTCTCTATAAAAAATTGGCAATATCCACGTTTTTCGCACCGAAAACACCAAATAACCTGGCATTAAACAGATCTAGGTGCACTTCTCCTAATGATTTTTAAAACAGATTCTGGAAAAGAAGCACTTTTTAGTGAGCTTCCTTCATAAAAATAAAGCATTTCTTTCACTCAAATCTTTTGCATCTGAAGATCACCTGGGCAGAGAGTGCAAGTCGGGGGGGGGTTCCACCAAGTTAAGCCAGAAAATTACGACTGGAACTGTCATTGGAAGCTGTATGGATACTGTGCATTGGATCTGAGCTGGCTCTGAGAAGGGTGGTGCGTCCACACGGTGCAACTCGGGACAAGACGTCGCAATGTCCGTGCATGCCCCGAGAGCAGTGTAGCCGCCCGAGCATGAAACGGGGCTCCTGCTAATGGCTGCGCCCGCCTGGCTCCTGAGCAACTCCCTTTGAGCATCAGCACTCTGCAGCCCAGATATGGGCTCTTGCCGTCCTACACCCTACAAAGATAACTTCATGCTCTGCCCTGAATGTAGCCTACAATTCGTTTCACCTTTGTATCTTTTAATGAGGCGTGATAACTTTGGGGAGAGATACTGTGCTCAAGATTAAGGTTTTACTGGGCATGTGACCCATTATAAAATTCTGTAGACTGGTAGACTCACAGGCTATGCTTTGGTTCTCTCCATTTGAAATGTGGACACCATGTTTTGGTTTCAAAGATAAACTTGAATTTCAGGTGGCAAATAATGAGATACATATTTATAGTATGANTTTTTTTTTTTTTTTTTTTTTTTTTTTTTTACTTCACTCACATGTAATCATGATGGGGGGCCCTGTAAAACCTAGAACAATAGATCACCTCTTTCCTGGTATGTGTGTATTTTAGAGGTGTGAATGTATGTTATGCATACATACACACTCTCACACACACAAATATATATATAACATGAGCTGCACATATAGATACTTGGCAATCAGGAATCAGGGGTACAATTAACAATACACCAGAAGAGAAGTAGACAGAAAGCTCTACCTGGACAACAAGAAGCAATTTTGCAACCTATACAGTGTCTCAAATAATTTCATAATCCTGTTTTGCTAGCTTGCTACATCTGTATGTGACTTGAATTGAAAGTTGTTGGATTCCTTAGAAACAGAAGAGTTGGGCTAGCTAGATGTGCTTACCTGAGATCCCAGAGTTGATTATAATCAAAGAGCTGGGCAGATCAGTAATGGGTTTATAATTGCTCTACAGCTTCTTGCAAATTTGTAGGAAAACTTTATTAAGTCTTTCATTCCTTAGTAAAAACATTGAAGTTTGTTAGTTTTTGCTGAATGCAGACTTGATTTTTATATTAAACTGGATTTATTAAAAGGATACATAAGCCTGGCAGCTGCTTTCATGTCTTGATGTTTAAATGTTTGAATCAGCACCCTGGAACCACCCTCCAACCCTAACCCATCCCATCCCATCCCTTCCTATCCCGTCCCATCTTGTCTCGTCCCATCCTGTCCTGTCCCGTCCCGTCCCGTCCCGTCCCATCCCATCCCCCCTTCATTATTTTTTTTTAATTGTTTAAAAAATACTATTCTATGAAGCCTCCCTAGGGATGCGCTTATGAAAAATGACGGACTGCCTTTGCTGATACTGCTGTTTGCGTCGTTTACGTTTGTCACACTGGCACAGCAGTAGCATCTTGAAAGTGTTTCTGAATGTTTTATTACACAGTGCATAGCACACGGGGTTCACTGTGCTATTGATGTAGCAAAGCCAGTACCCCAGGTTCCAGACAGTTTTGGGGATACAGCTGCAAAAGGTGTTCACCAGAACCATGATGTTATATGGGGTCCAGGTAATGATGAAGGCAAACAAAATGGCACTGAGTGTCTGTGCTGCTTTCTTTTCTTTGATAAGCGACATTCGTTTTCGCTTTGTGATCTGACTTCTGGTCTTCACGGCAAACTTTTTTGCCAGGGTTGCTTCCTTGAAGGACAAGGGCAGGGCTGCAGATGTCTTGGTCACTGATGAGATGCCATCAGAAGCTGTGGTTGTCTCTGCTGACCCCGGCTGAATTGGAAGCTTAGAAAAGCTCTTTTGGAAATTTCCACCATCCTGAACACTTTTGGGAGGGTGCAATTTTTTAGGTTTCTTTTCCTTTGATTCTGTTTCGGATTTCTGCAGCTCATCCCCTGACTCATGCAAATCTTCCGAGGAGGGTAGTTTCGTGGAATTGAGGATGGCGCTGTGACCAGGAAGCTTCAGCACGATTGAATAGATGGCTCTGGTCTCTGCAGTAATGTCTTCTTCATCAGAGGAGGCTGAATTTTCAAGGGACGCAGCAGCGTCGTTGTTGTTCCAGCTGTCACTGCTGCTGTGCTCTTGGTCCCCCTGGTCTGCATTCGGTTCCCAGCTCTTCATTGTGAGCCAGAAGTGGCAGCGCCTGTATTTCCTTCGGGTGGAGCGTTTCATGGTCTGCCGTTGCAGCTCGTAGCTGCTGCAACTCCGGGAGCTGCCTGTCTGGTGTACAAAGCGGGCTGCCTCTGCTTCACTGCCCGAAGCCTGTAGCCCTGCTAACTCTTTGGTGCGTTTCTCGGTCTCCTTGTAGATCCTCCAATACAAAATACTCATAATGGTGACTGGCAAGTAAAAGGCAGCTATGGCAGTGCCAAAAGTGATGATAGGTTCGCTTAGAAACTGGATGAAACATTCATCAGAAGGTACAGTCCTCTCCCCAACAAAATACTGCCAGAACAAGATGGCAGGGGCCCAAAGAACAAAAGAGATGATCCATGCTAAACCAATCATCACCCCAGCCCTTTTGGTTGTTCGTTTGGCTCTGTATGTAAGCGGCCTAGTGATGGAAAAATACCTGTCAAAACTTATGACAAGGAGATTCATGACAGAGGCATTACTGGCGACATAGTCAATGGAGAGCCAAAGATCACAGGCCAAGTTTCCCAAAGCCCAGTGGTCCATGATGATGTATGTGGTGTAAAGATTCATAGAAATAACACCAATGATCAAATCTGCACAAGCAAGACTCAACAGGAAGTAGTTGTTGACCGTTTTCAGTTGTTTGTTAACCTTAAACGCAACAATCACTAGGATGTTTCCTATGATGGTCACCAGTGCAAGGATCCCAGTGAGGAAAGCAATCAAAACTACTTGCCAGACAGTGTGTCCACCCAGAGGGTCTTTGCTTGTGGCATTTAGGGACATGTTTGTTGATTCCACAGTGGAGAAGGGAAAACTCTCTGTGGTCTGAGGGAAATCATAGCTGCCAATGAGTGACGCTGCTTCATCAAGGAGTCCCGGTCCATGTGATTCTCTCTTCCAGAAGGAGCTCGCATTTGAAAACAGGGGCGAGGCTGAACTGTTATTTTGCATGATCATTGTTGCTCTCTGACATAGTCTGCAGCAGGGGAAAAACAAATAAAAAACAAGTGAACAGGTGAAGATGGTAAATAGATAATCGTCTGCATACTCATACATAAAATCCCTTCAGCACTTTGAAAGATGTCTTTAAAAGCCAAGCTGCCTGTGACACATTCCAAGCCAGATGTGTACATGGTAGTACTCAGCTTACAGCTGTGATGAATCTGAGCTCTTTGTAGTAATCACAAACTGTTTCCTTAAAAACATGCAGACACAGAAGAACCAAAATCCCAGGAGAATTTGAACCCGCAGTAGTATTAAAATGCCCCTAACTCTAACTCTTAATTAAAATGCTCCCTGACGGTTCTACACTGAACTCTACAACTCAACAGCCCACTGCCCTGGAGCCTTCAAAAACTAAATGCCAGACACATGCAGCCACAAATCCTCCAGGTTCTAATCCGTGCTGGTCCCCAGGGTTATCCTGGCACTACCAAAACACAGCCCCAGCCTCTGCTGCCTCCAGTTACAGCTAATGACAAACAAAAATATTGTTCTGTCTTTCCTTAAACTATAGACATACAAGCCAGCATCACTTCACTGTGTCAAGCTACTCTAACCTGTGAGGCTGCAAAGATCTTTTCATTTTCATCTACATTTTGACTACCTGATAAAGGTACTAAAAGTTCTCATTAGCACTTTTTGCACATGCCACTTGATTTTTCATGTACATTTTTATACTTGGACTAAGGATTTCGTACATCTAATAACTTCAAAATGTCTTTGGGGCAACACGTTAAAATTTCCTTTGAAAATATGGTCTCTAGAGTCAGGAAGAAAGGTTTGGCAGATGTATGTCAAAGCAATCATTAAACACTTTAGGAAAAGAGGAAAAAAACATGGAAGGGATTCATAATTCAGCCTTAATCCTTTTCCCCAAGTGCTTATGTAAAATGAAGACATGCTCAGAATAGGGATTTGCGTTTCTCTTATTTCATTAACTTCTATGGTCAACTGACTAGATTCATTGTAATAAATCAATTATCAAGCAGCAAGAATTCTAATGCAAGAGTCCAGTGCTGATAGTAAATGTTATACAAAATATGCTGTCAAAGAGAAATGTTTGTTCATTTTCTAACTGTGAATCCTTCCAGAGTAAATATATTATGGCATGAGATACTAATGAGTATCACAATGCACTGGTGTTACACAAAATGTTTACCCAAAAGAGGAGGTTTAGGTTTTGGTTCTTTAATTAATTTCTAAATTCTGTTGTTCCTTGAACTGTACTTGGTTTTGTTAGCAAGCCATAAGACACTATGTGATTTTAAATGGTGCAGCTTCTTTGACATATGCAGTAAACAGACCAACAATTCCTTCCCCTAGCCCATGCACAATAACTAACACCCCCCCCATATTTTGATATCTAGCGTAGATGAGATATCAATTTCTCTCTTTATTAATAGCAAGACAAGGTTACAATGATGCTGCCTTATCTTAATCTAATTCAATCCTCTTTTAATGCATTCATCATCATATCAGACAGGATGTGAACATAATAATAACATAATAATAACAACAGTAAGTATTGCTCTGGGAAATCACACAGTTAAATTTAACTCTTTTCCTGATAGAAAGATGGAAAATTTGGAGCAATTCAAACAATTTCTAGAAAGAAAAATGGTAAGAAATTTATAAACTGTAAAACAACATCAATAACTTTGATTTCCTTAAAATCAAAGTAGGTTGAAACTACAATTATCTTTTATCAAAAAACTTTGACATTCCAAGTTTTCTTTTCTTTGCAAAGTTCATATGAAAGAGACGTGCAGTTTTGCATGAAATTTCAGGCAAAAAGACATTCTGAAAATTTGTCAAGCTGCTCCTCTAAAATTTTCAATATTTTTTACCATTTTAATTGTTCCTTTCCCAAGAAAATCTAAACGAACTTTTCTGAAAAAATTTCACCATGTCCTTGCCATCTATTAGCAAAGCTGTGGGACACAACATATTTGGGTTTTTTTTCTTCAAGTTATACTACTTCTGACTATGGAGCTGGTGTAGGTCAGGCCACCAAGCATACAGCAACATGACCTCACTGATCCCTATCATACTGTTTCAAAGAAGCTGCAGAAGTCAAATCTGCACTGTGAGAGAGATAGGGTCATCCCACCTACACTAATGAAATGAAAGTCTGCTAAAAGTCTTTTGCAAAAAGGCAAGCAGAAGTCTGGATGAGAAGCATGCTCTTGCTTTCATTCACACCCCCTCAGGCACACTCATACCAGCTCACTCCTTTGCCTTGATCAAAGACAACATTCATTTACATGTCTGTAGAAATGGAGATCCCACATACTCAAAAATTACAAATGAAGACCCATGGAAACCCAATGTACAATAACGTTCTCCACTGAAGAAGACAGTGAAGCAGTATTCAAGTTTGGCTTGCCCCTTCCAATGCATGGGTGAAACAAAAACAGTTTGCTTGTGAGCAACCACTTAAGCAAGTGTTGACAATGCTCTTGCCAGTTTTTATGGGCCAGGGACATTAGTCACAGTGGGGAAAAAATCTTTGACTCAAACAGGATTGCTGGAAACCATCCTTCCTGCAATGTTTTACTTAGGAAGCAGGCAGCTTTTCCAGAGCTGTCAGATAGAATGAGGTCAAAACCAGAATAGTATGAGAGAGATCTGAAATAATCATATTTGCTAAATATATGCCAGAAATGATTAATGTTACAGGGTGCAGATGTTCCTTTGCTGACATTAGGGGCAGAGAGCAGAGGATGAAAGCCAGAAAGCATCCCCTCCACAGACATACACTTGTAAAACCTCTACAAGGTAACAGCCAACATAGTCAAGTATTGATTGAGAAGTTTGACAAGTAAGTTTAGGCGTCAATGATATCATTATGCTGCTTTTTCATAAAAAAGGACAAGCTGGTATCTTCTAATACACAAGAAAGGACCAGGCAGAAGATACTGATAAAGGAAACGAAACTTTCACTACAGGGCATAGAATAAAAACCAATATCACTTAGAAGTGACGGTTGAAACAACAGTATTACTAAGAAATAAAAATAGTTGGCAGTTTGGTAGTACTTCCCGTTTTCATTGCATAACACAACCATAAACTAACCTAAGTGTCAGCCTTGGAAGTCCAGAACAACTACCACATAAAAGATCCAAATAATCTTGCAAAATTAATGTGTAAATGCTGCACTATCTATCACTAAGTCCATAAAATGATTGTGGATTCTGTTTAATTGTAGACTTTGAAATGGAGTTTCAATGTAAATTAACCAATAAATCCTTTCAGAAATGCCATGCTTCAAAAGACTCCTGAGGAAGCCTGGGAAAACTGTACTTCAGCTGCAGTCTTTCAGACGCCGAGCAAGTGCTGGAACCAAATCTTCATTTCTCAGGTCAGTTCTTCCATCCCTGGACTTCAAAGTAACTTCTCTAAGCCGCTGTTTCAATGAAAACCTGCACAGTCCTCAGCAGTCCAGTCACTGAGGAAGAGGAGAGTGAGAGCAACCCACCAACAACTCCCTGCTGCCCAGGGCAATCCTGCAAGCTGGAACTTGGCTTCAAGTTTAAGTTGCCCCTCAGGCATTAAGGAGACCCCTAAACTCGCATTGACTGGACTATTTGATAAAATGGAAGTGCTAGCAGGATGATGAGTACAGTCTTTCGTTATTCTGGCTCTCCTACAAGCTCCTGTAATTGAACAGTTTAATTCAATAAAAAATGTATTACCATATGTTCATCTGCATAGAAAAAAACTATCATTACCACCGCCACCATAACACACCAGATCAGCGCAACTGGATTTTCTTCCCTTTAGGAAGCCAAAGCAAGGTAAGTTATCCATCATTTTCCAAAACTGCCACGCATTTTCTGCTTTCCCTTTAAGAAGCGTTACAGGGAAAGAGAGGGTGTCCTGGGACCAAGAAAAAGGACAGCACGCCCCGTGGTGCAGCCTGCCAGCACCTGCCCACCAAGGCAAGCTCAAAGACAGAACGATGTGCAATCAAGTGGGAAAGCAGATGCAAATATTTTGGTAAAACAAACAGTGCAGCACAGCCTGAGTGAGGCAAACCAAACTGTGAAGTGACTGTAGGTTTATATACCAGGATAAGAGTTTACAAATCATTGGTACGATACACTACATTACAATTTCAAGCCAGGGAGTAACAAAGGAAACTATTTTTAGCCCAAGAATATATAATTACTTACCTAAGATTACTGCTATGCTATTCACCGTGGTTTGGGTTTTTTTGTTCTTGTTTCTGCTTTTTAATAAGAGCTTACAAAATGTACATGCCAGAGAACACCAGAGGCAATGTACACTTCTCAGCATTATTCAGGAAAAGTGTAGGCACAGTACAGGCAATGGCTATGCAAACTTTCACATACATCCTTCCCAACACACCTCTGCCCCCTGCTCCATTGGAGGGACTGAGGTATGAGATATCCCACTAAGAACCTTTGGAAGGGAAGGAGAAAGCAGCTACAGAAATGGTCACTAATTTCAATAAATAGGTATAACACAGATTTAAAAGCCTAAATTTTTGGAATAGCCTAATTCATTGTGCTGTAAATCAAAAATAAACCAGAATAGACAGTAGGAACAGTTCTGTCACACATTTTCACTGCATTTCATTTCTCTTTGCTTACTTCATATTTCAGTGGTTTTGTTAATACTTCACATTTCAGTTTACCATATTTTTTCCTTTCCTTAAGCCTTCCTATTCACAAACACACAACCTCCATTTTTGCAGAGAAGTCTGTTTGCTTGCTGTGTTTAAAGGGCTCTAAGATGCATTTTCCAGGAAGTCAGATGGCACTGTATGGGCTTGGCTATATGTGAGCTCAAAACTGGCAAGCCTTGACGACTGAAGAATTTCACATCTCATCTGTTTGCACAGACAAGAAAATTGCTTACCTTATTTTTCCATTTTCCTCTGCATTGCTATTGTATACGCATTAGCCTCACCAGCAGAGAACTCCATGCAGTGAATTCTACAACTGTTTTCTAACATAAAGAAACCAAGCCTTTAGAATGCTTAATGCACTTACCGAAACTAGCACATAAGCTTTGTTCCAAAACTAATATTTGGTAAAACTAAAATAGATATGAATTTTAAAGTTTTCCTGAAATTATTCCTAAGATTACGTATACCTATTTTTCAAATCACACAGTGGGGTTTTTTTTCAAAACAATAAAGAATTTTAAAAACTTGAAATGAAAAAATGAAGATGCAAGTATTCACACTAGCATTCATGATTTTACGTTTATTATATAGCAGCTCACATCACTTGCAGCTAGTGTAGCACAAGATATAGGATTCCTTATGAATGTGTATGTGATAACAAGAAGCACAGCGTAATTATCAGTGAACAGGACCTCAGATTTACCATGACTTACTTATACCAATGTTTAAATATATTACACTCAATATAATTTTGCATCTTTGCAGAATAAGAATACAGAGTCATAGAAATCGATCCCTTTATGAAATATCCTGGCCACTGTCTTACACGTTCACAGTAGATACAGACAAATAACTGATATACTCTTATACTCTTATATATATGTACACATAAGAATATATATGTACAAATGTCACATATAAAATGTGACAAAAATATGTGTATATATATCTGCAGATGAAAGTATATGTATATATTTGCAGATATATATACACATGTGTGGGTGTATATATATACAAACACACACATATCTGCAGATATATACACATATACTTTTGTCATGTTATTCCAAATATTGTTATAAGGAAAGACTATATCTTTCACTAATTAGCTATCAACTTGATATAGATAAAGCTCAGTCAAACATAGCGCACTAACGCTTCAACCCAAGATCTTCCATTTTCCATCCATAAAGATGTTTTGCTTATGCTTACTAAAATTACCTAGATTTAATGTCAGCGCTTTAAAATCACTTTTGTCATTAATGAATTAGATTTGCTTATTATTTGCCTACTGTGTTGCTGCTGTTAGTGTATGAGGTCTAGCATGAGCAAACTAGGAACTAATTTCTTTAATCATATGTGTTGTTTTCATTACTTTGGAGAGAATGTAGAGAAGCTAATGCACAGCATCAAACTACCTGACCCGTCTCCCTTGCTGCCCTGCAGTTAGCAGAAGGGAGCAGCCCTTCCAGGGAGGAGAGGCAGGGGGATGCTACCTCAAGTGTTCCTGCTGGAATGCATAAGGATGCCACACTGGGAGCACCTGCGACTGCCCACCTAACACAGCCAGGAAATTCGGTACCTAAAGCTGGGCCATGGGAAGAGCCTCTCTTATGCCTTAATTTGCCAATTAGCTCTCGCCAAACACCTGTCATCTCCTTCACTTGGACTGAGAGGCTTACATTCATACTGCCTAGCTGTATCTGCAGCATTCATTGCGGGCCTTGCTTGCTTATACTGTGTTTGCTTTTACAATATTTGTGTTTCCAAACACCTTACTTCATGTAGTATGAACACTTCACTGAGGGTTTTTGTATTATGATAGAAATGTAACTTTGAATACTAATATTTTTTAATGGCGAGTGATTTCAGTGGAAACATCTGCTTATTTACACAGCTACAAAATTAAGAATAAATACTGTGTTACCACTAGTACCAGAAAAGAAAAAAAATTTCAGACATGTTGCATCTGTTGCCATTTCAAAAATCCAGATGTGTATTTCTGATCCCTTGCACTTAAGACTTCCATTTAAGATTGAATTTTTTACATGAACTGTAGAATTCTCTTGCATAATTTTTCCAAGTATGCCATGTATATCAAACATACACCCTAGTCTGCATAGTTAAAAGAACAGTGATTTTAACAGATATCCACAGTGTTTCTGTGCTATTTATTATTTATTTATCCTTTAGCCTCAGTGACCCAATACTTATTCATTCTATGACATTTAGTTTCAAAATAATCCTGTCTTGAAATCCTCTAAAATGATGCCAGGGAGAAGCTTCAGAAATGAGATATTAACCTCAGTTGTGATATGGCCTAAGGGCAGCGAAGGTTTATCAGGTGTAGCAGCAGCAGACTTGCTGAAGGAAAGGCACTTTTCTTTCTCTGGCATGTGCATTTAGTGGTTATTGTCTGAACAAGTCATACAGAACAAAGTGAAACCTTCCAAAGCCTGAGCTTGGATGTGTCTACAGTTTTTGAATGCTTGAAAACCAGAGCAAATTAGGTCTTGCTTAATTAAGATTACAGTAAATATTGACTATCAGCTCGAACAGTTAGATCTATGAGGTGTGTTCTTATGAAGAGAGGAAATGATTTAAATTCCAGGCAGTTTCTCTTTCAGAGAGCTTTATTAAAATCACATCCCATCTGTCTAATTGATATTGGAGGAAACAGACACGCGGTCCGAAACGTAGTCAGAATTACAAAAAAACCCCGAGAGTTTTACTCACTGAGCAAGCCGCTGACTTTAATGCTGTGCATTGCAGGTATCTGGGGACAGGAAGGTTTGGCTGAAGGGTTGGTTACTACGTTGAATTTAAACATGAAATTAGACTGAGATGAAGGAAGAATACCAGCCATTTAATTATCTCGTTTATGAGTGAGGGGTGTATATTTTTTCCTTTGAGTAAAAAAACTATCCATCTTAGAGACTTCATTTCAATATTTTATTATATATACACTTCTTTACATAGTATTGCTTAATATTTTGTTACTTATTCTGATGTTAAATCGAAGCCACGATCTAAAATTTCACTGCGCACTCAGCTATCTCTTTATGAAATAGTGTCCATTGATTCCACAGATAATGCTCCCAATGAGGTATTTAAAGATCACATTAAAATATTGATCATGCGAAATAAAATAATGGGAATTTCTTACACTTAACTATATTGTCCTCCTAGATGTTGTTAAATACTAGAATACGTTGAATAAACATGGAAAAATACGTGCCTAGATAGAGAGAAAAAAAATTTTCAAGCCTTCTGAGTTTCTCCTCTTTTAGTAAAATAACATCCTTCTCTAAAAAAATAATCCTGTTTGAGCAAATTAATATAAAGAAGAGCTCGTTACCAATGCTAGATGAAACAAGTAAATTTTACTGTATTTGTAATCCAGTCCTACTTTTAGTAATCGTTGCATGCATTTAAAATCCACATTTAATGTGAGTATTAGCATTTAAGAACCTTTACAGGGAACAACAGACTTCATTAGCAGACGTCTTTACTATCTTTATGCTTTAAAACAAAGTAATCAATTGATTATGCTACAAAAATAAATACACTTCTGCTTTTAGTGTTTGCTCACTGACACAATATACCACCAGGGAAAACTGGAAAACAGTACAAACATTTTTCAAGTATCAAAGAAGACAGAGAGCCTGGACACTGAGCTCTAAAAAAACTCACCTGACACCTGACACACTCTTCTAAATTTCATTAGTCCGCAAGAAGAAAATGAAATGACAAAATGCTGTCACAGCCTTGAAACCAGAAAATTGAGAATATTTTTTTCTGGAATTCCTTTCCACGGAGGGAAAATAAATAGTCCAAACTACATAAATAAAAACTCAAACCACAATTTTGATTTTCTGCCTTTTCAAAAACTATGGTTTTTTCTTGGGAAAGTAATTTCATTTTCTGTCAGCTTCAAGCTGAATCTCAGATATTTTTTGACAAACACTGCTGAAAGCAGATGAGCTCCACTTTGCTATTTATTTAGGGAAAATAATAAAAAATGTTTCTGTTACATCAAGGTCTGGCAAAGAGCTATCAAAGCCTCCAGTCCAGTTGTCATGTTTACCTGGTGTCAGGTCCTGTTATAAGAAAGATCTCTAAGATACATTATTTAAATGTGCTAAATAACATGAGTTTAAAGTTCTCGTGAGTCAGAGAGAATCCTAAAACGTTCTAAATTGTACTTTTGCTGATGACTACGTTTTATACTATAACTATGGCATTGCACGCAGGTGCTAAAAACGCAGACCACCTACTATAGCTTTTGTTGATGATGGATAGTTTGGCAATTTTACATAAGATGCAATAAAGTGACTTGAACAATGTTAGGAAACACTCCATTAAGGGAAATTTATTGTTATTGGCTTTGGTGATTGAAATATTATTGCTATCTACTGCGGCAAAACCAACACTCCCACACTGGACAGATGGTTTACTTAAAAAGCTGAAAGGAAAAAAAAACCGTTGAGAGGTTTCAGCTAGAGGAAGAAAATTGCTAAGAAATAGCTATTAACTACTGAAATCTATATAGCTACTTAGACACTAGAACTATCTATAATGAAAAGGAAGTTTTAGGAGAGAAACTTTGTGTCAGAATGTTTTTAATCACATTGCTTATTTGTTCTAGATAATGCTCTAAAACATGCAATCATAGTAATGCTTTAAAGCATTTTAGTTTGGTTTCAAGTGAAAATTGGCATAGTTGGTCAGAAAATAACATTTTCAGTGTGTTTGTTTATTTATTCGTATTACAGAATGGAAATTCCTAACAGTTGAGATTTGGGGATATCCTTTCATACTGATAATTTGATCAAAGCATAAAAGCATATGAAATTTGCCAGCAATTTATTAAGGAATGGATCTATTGCCAGGGAGGTGAAGAGCTCTGTGTGTGCCTTTTTTATAAATTATATTTCCTTAATTCAATTGCATGCAAAATGCTATGATATAGTAGAAATGGAATATTTTTTACCTTAATGGAACACCTTGGTAATAAATCAGACAAAAAGGGAAAATGCTTTCTTTCAAAAAGTCACTGGAAATATTTGTGTAAATATTAAGTTTCATTATTCACTGGTATATTTTAAGTCAATCTTTCCATCTATTTAAAAGTGTAGTTGAATACCCACTAGGTGGCACAAAAGTTATTCAGAAGCAAAAATCTGGACTTTGCAACAAAATCTTAACTAGTCTTTCATAAAGCCTGTGTCTTATACGTGGAAATTATAACCAAATTATACCTATTCCTTGATAGGGACAGCAGCTAAAAGAAATGCATGTCATCCAAATATTGGTCTGAATCAAACTAGCAGCCAAATTACTGACAACTGCATTTTGTGCTGTAGCCTAATGTAACTTCTCTTTTTTTCCTGGAATAGACACATCTGAAAGTCCTTGTGGAATTCTGTAACTTAATCAAAATAGCCCATTCCAAACTCCAACCCTCTGTATGCATGCTGCCGGTCTCTGGGAAATCAATGGTAGCAGGCACTGCGGATTTTAATGCATGCAAGCAATTGTTCTTTATTCAGATACAGACAAGTAATTAAATAATGCTCCAATGCTATAATACTTTTTAGGGTTTGTTTGCAAGGTTGGGTTTTTTTTTTTTTTTGGTTGTTTGCTTTTTTGAGTTAGACAGCAAGATAAAGGGAGACATGCCCAACGAAAATAGTCCTGACAGAGAGGGAGGAAGCGCTAATGAAAAATTTGAGTTATTCTACTTAAATGCTGTTGGTAACCCTCGTGGCAGGGTCCTCTTCCTACTAGCATTTAATCAGGTTGCTATATATTTGTTTGCTTGAATATCTGCCTTTTCTGCCTGCTTGAAACATATCCCAAGAGTTTGAAGTTTTTGAACTACAGTCTTAAAAAATCAGTTCTAGTATAAAGAGTACGGTCACAAAGCTGTGATTTTATTCAGTGTGCAGAATGGACCTGCCCCAGCAATTAATCACAGTTGCACAGCAGAGCACGCGTTTCTTTAAGACCCTCTTGCTTATGCTTGTAGGAGGTATGTAGTAAAGGAGGCACAAGGCTGAGGAGGAAAAAGGAAGGACTCTCAGTTAAGTTAAATGTGGAACTCAAGTGTATTCCTAAGTCTGTCACAAGGTTTCTACGCACTACAGGAGGAGTGACTTATGTAGATCTTTAAAATAATATCACCTTACCTTGAAAGGATGCTTCAAAACTGAATTTCGTAACGTACAGGTATTCCTCAACTTTTGCACATGCAGTTTTGCAAAATGAATGATCTTGAACTATATCTTTACAGGTTTTCATCTGCATGCTTCTAAAATGTTAAAATCATTCCATCAACAAAAAAGACCATTTTTAAATTCAGAAACTATACATTCATCTACTACACTACAAGTTTTCTAATCACTATCTAGCTAACACACTCATGGTACTCTGCACTCCCTCCTTGTTGCTGTTTTTGAGGACTCATGCATTCTGACACAGCAAATAGAAAGACATGGAGATACAATTACATTAGCTGTAAAGGTTGTTATGTAAGTAACAGGATTTTGCTTCTAAAATAAGGAGGTAAAGTGAACTCATGATTGTTTGCATTTGCTCTTTCAAGCCTGTAAAACCTGCATTTTGCAAACCCATTACAGTCTAAGATAATCAACAAAAGACTTAAAATCAGGAGTCCTAGCTAAATTAAGAAGGAAAATATTTCTCCTGGCTTTGATAGGGTTGCTCAAATGGCAAGTAGAATATGTTACTTCCAGAAAGGAAGTGGAAAGCTAGACGAAAGAGAAGCTGCACCTAGAAAAAATATCTCCTACCCTGAAAGGTCAGANCAAAGTATTAATGCTTCATTAAGTACTACGTATTTCCTTCCATTCACCTGCCTTTATCTTCCAGCTTGCCCCACTTCTATGCTTTGGTTTGCCAGTGAGCTCTATTTCCAGGTTGCTGTGGGTTTATCTGACCAATTATTTTTTAGGATCAGAAAAGAATTCCCTATTTGGTTGCCATTCAGGAGGGTATTTTGTTTGTTGTTTTTTTAACCTTTCTTGGCAGTCCTATAGTGATACATGTGGGTAAAAGTTCCTAGGACTGAGAAGTCTTAATTAGGTAAGTATCTGCAGCAATCCATGGACAGACTCCAGATGAGGTAAATGGATTTTGGATTTCTGTTGGTGGACATCAGAGCAAAGGACAAATGGAAACCTCAGTCGCTGCTCTTGGTTCCCTACCCTCCCATTTCTTGCAGGATGAAAGGTTTACTGTAGAAGGGCCAGTGTAGGCTCTGCCTCTTGTTCCCCTGCATGACCTGAGCAACAGCTCCCAGAGAAGTTTTAAATTCAGTATTCCCAGTTTGCAGGACTTGTGAATGGGTTCCCTGTGTTCAGAGAGAAGCTTGTACTGTAGTGTCACTGCGTCTTCCTAAAAAACCTGCTCTGTGGGCCAGGGGATGTCCTTTGGAGAGGAAGAGGTGCAGCTAGGGTTTGCACCCAGGGCTGGGGTACTAGGGGAAAAGTGAATGATCAGCGTAAACTGCATGTGCTTGTGAATGCTCATGTGTTAAAAGCTCCTGGAGCCCTGCATGAAATTTCACTGTACAAACAACAACAATCTGGATAAAGATAAAAGGAACATGGATTATAAAATACAGTGGAAGGAATGACAGAAGACAAAACATTGAATATTGGTAAACAACTGAGCATGGTAAAAAGATTATTAAGATGCAGTCTGATAACTCCTTATGGGAACCTGAAGTCAGCATGGAAAGCAGGGAGGGATGCAGGCAATCATCCCTTTTGGGATAAGGATTCTTGTATCTCCAAGTAGCAACAAAATCACTTGAAATAAAAAGACATTTCCATTAGTCGGAGCAGCAATTCTCTGTCATCAGTCTTTCCTCTTCCTTCGGTAGCCCTCATGGCTTACTTTGTAAGAAAGGGAGGCTACTACAACCACAGCTATAGTTAGGAGAGGAGTCCAGGTATAATGGAGTGAAGACGTCAAGAAAGCTGAGGCTTGTAACCCCCTTCTAGAGAAATAAGCATGTTCAGTGATGAATTATTCAAAATTAAGCAAGAAAAATAATTGTTTGAGAGCTGCTGGAAAAAAATGCCTCTATCCTAAAGAACCTAAATTTTTGTTTGTCACAGCAGAAATACATATCCAAAGAGTAGGAAGGGAAGGACAAGGGTTCTGTTAATAATAGCAGATGTTTACAGAGCAAGATGAGTGCACAACGTTGTTTTGGCATATATTATGAACAAATCAATGTCTTATTTCTCATATGTGTGACAGCAAAAATGCCAGCGATGACCTTAGTGAAGAGAAGGAAGAAGCCACACTGCCTCCCAGACTTTCAGGAAACCCACACCTTGTGTTAAATAAATAAATTAAAATAAATCCCTCACCCAGTTACTTCAGTTTTACACCATTTCAGCTGAGACAGAGATCTGATCGCAGATGCTTGGTACAGTAGCGTGAAGAACAGAGCTAAAAAGAGAATCGGGCTTCCAAAGAGACCAGACGTTATGGAGGAGCCAGTGACTTGGCGCAGCGAGCTGTGGTCAGGTGATGGCAGATAAACATGTGAGCCTCTGAGTCAAGTCCTTCTTCCCACCACTCCAGCTGCTGCAGAGCAAGTGTCTGAGCAAATCCACCATGCTTGCTCCTGAAATAGTCATTGCAAGGGACCTCTTTGATTCAGTACTGTTTTATGAGAGAAAGGAGGCGGGGAAAACTCAATCTTAATAATGCAAGAAGACATTAAAAATGACAGGCGAGAAAAAGAAAAGCAACTTGTTCCCAGGCCTATCTTCACATCAGTGAATTGCCGTAGCAGAAGAATGGCACAGATAAGCAGTGGTCCATCTGATACACTAATCCCCGCCGTGATACCAGCAGGCAGCTAATGCACCCAGCCTGGTGCTGGCTGTGCTGGGAGCCCCAACGGCTCCTTGCTGCTTGGGAGGCAGCGGCTGCTGAAAGGGAGCAAGTGTATGGTATCTTAATAAACCCATGGGCACAAGGAAAATGCAGTGCCTGGTTTTATCTTTATACGCATGAAATACAGGGGGAGAGGGTACATGGAAGGAAACTGGAGCTGGCTCCTCAAGCAGCTCTGTGCTGAAATATGATAAGAGACTCGAGTCCATATCCTGACTGGCTTCTTTATCTTTTCTCTTTAAGTGACATTCATCTTTTAGTGATAACCAATAATTTTCAAGGGTCAGTCCAGAAGTGATGTGCAAGGCATATAACCATGTTATTATGAAAGTGAACATGTGAATATTGTGTTAACATTTGAAAAACCTTGGTCTTCAGGAGGTCAAACACTGTTGCATTGTACGACTACTGGCAGCAATAGCCAGGCAAGATTGAAGAGTGCAGGAATGGGCCTGAGCTGCTATATTTATGCACAGTGTTTCTAGCAAAGTGGGATTCTTTTGTAATCCTTGTAGCTACAAGGATCCTGCATCCTGAGTTCTTTTGTGCACTTCAATGTATTGTTCTCAGGTGTACAAACAAACAAACAAAATACAACCACTGTTCCCTGCTTTGCTTCCCTTGGTAGTGCAGCAGAGCTCAAAGTTGCTTATATGCAAAAACTTCTGTGTCATAAATCCCTCAGGACTCTACAGATGATGACAGATATCACATCAGTGGTCAGTTAAAACAGCATGTATCCCTAGTCTCCCAGGAAGGAAGCAGTTTTTAGTATTTTAGGTTTTGGTCCAAGAGAGCTCTTGATATTTCTTTCTAAAAAAATTAAAGAGACTTTTGAGGGCACAAAATACAACAAAATGCTCAAGCTCCACCAAAATAAAAACCAGTGTCAGCTGGGTGTCCACCCTGTCTCTGCCCTAAGGTCTTATCTTCTCCTCTATATGGGTTATATTGCCAGTTTAACTCTGTCCGAATGTTTCAATAGTATGAGCTTTCAAAGAAGACATATTAGGACAAATTCATTCTTATCAGGAGGATGTACTGTTTTCCCTTGTAGCACAAGAAGACTAATTTGAATTTGTAAGAGTAAATTGAACTATAGCTGTGAATAGGAATACACTGAGAAGTACCTATTGACTTTGAATAGGCATTTAGCATCCAGTGTCTCTAGCTTTTTCAAAAATCCTACCCTTAATCAGTAAACATGGCCCGATTTCAGAGATTCAGATTATCTGCATTTCTACTGAAGGAATTCCAAGATCTTGAAGGAAGTAATAATAACTTAATTATTGACACTTAATAATATTAATTTTTGCCAGAAAACTGGTAAGACTTTCAAAAGGCAAAACGTATCCATGAGGGACAGTTCTGAATCACAGTCACTCTGCTCTGTATTAATATTCACCTTAGCTTTTTGAAATGGAGAATAGAGCTTAAATCTCACTGTAGACTGTTTTGATCTGAGCTTGCTTTCCCAAATGTCTCTGTTTCCCCAACAGTCCCTCTCACTAATCTTTATTGCTGTTTCATGATGTTTCCAGCTGAAAATGTATCCATACAGTCAGTATCCTCCAAGCTCCAGTTTATTAGTGAATACAAACAAGCTGCGACTCTTTAGGATTCATGTAAATCTATCAATACTCCCATGCTGGCTGTACTTTCAACTGCAAGAGAAATGTTCCATGTCTGCAGCTGCAGCATATTAAAACTCAAAAATGAGGGTTTTGATGGCACTTGCACATTTCTGCCCTTTCATCTACCCTTTATCACTCATTTACTCACAGGAGGAAGTGACTTTTGCTGCCAAGGTAGAGGTAAATTGTGTCAGACAAGGGCAAAAAAGAGAAAGACTCATTAGTGTACCAGAAGAAACAATTTCTGAGATGCAAAGTGTCAGCAGAAATAAGAGTTTCTACTGTTTTACTCCCATGACATTATTCAAAAAGGCATAATTAACCGCATATCTTTTTGCTATTAGAAATAATTTCCAAATTATAGGACCTAGATGAATCAATGTTTCACTAGAGCCTCTCTACTGATCAATGCTTGTTTTTCCTTTCATAAAAAAGAGGTAAAGCTTTTCTGAGAAGTAGAAATAAAAATGTGTATTCTACTTGTAAAAATGTGAGAGCTGGGAAATAATAAATGCTGACGTAATTGGAAATATTGTCCTTAATTCCAATGCTGCAAGATTTCACACTGTGTTTATTTCAACACACTTTGTTTGTAATTTCAACCTCTTTTTTCCATTTGAGTAATTTAGCACATTTGCTAAGCTTCTCACCCCTCTTATTTTGTAACGTAAAAAAAAAAAAGAAAAAAGATTAAAACAAGCCTTAATATTACTTAGACTGCAAAATTTGGCCATTGGAGGAAGACAAGCTGGAGACATGAATATACATGCAGGTTTGCTGCCATGGGCAAAGAAAAGGTCGGTTGGAAATGGGGGGGGCACAGCTAACCCCTAGCATAAGAAGGAAGAAAGAGAGATACTGGTATCAGAGGAACAAAATGGAATACATTTAAAGCTCCAGCCATAATATAGTCTCTAGTACAGGAGAGTTTCAGGGAATGATGGGGATGTGGCTTATAGGGAGGTCACGGTCAGAGATTCAGGGATTTTGTGCCTTATAGAGTGCACAAAATCTCTACAGCTAATACCACGTTTGCAAGCCCTCATTACCCCAAGGAGATGAAAGGCTGGGATTTTACTCTCTGTGTGTGCCAAAAAACCCCCACGTATGAGAAAACAGTGCAGCAGCGTCTCAGGTGGGCGATCTGAACTCCAGGTTCCCGAGAGGTAACTTCACTGTGCTTTCAGTTGGTTGCAATTCATCCAGGTGCAGTGTTGGGTTGGTATGCTGTACAGTAAATATCACAAAGTAACTTCCCAGTAACAGCCCTCACAATACGGCAGGTCAGAGTTCACTTGAGACTGTCAGTGATATTTGCTAGGTTTTTTCATTTATTCATTGAAACTTCTGGGCAGAAATCAAGCCAACCAGAAAAACAGGAGATCAAACCTGGAAGTCATGAATCTGAGTGACCAAATCTCAGCTGATTGCACTCCTTACAGTGCCTTGCTCTAGTCAGAGGCAGGGAGCACCACCCATCATCTAAAGACATAGGTGGAGACAAAATCAGCACTGCTAACAAAACGTACAGGGATAACTGACATGCACGCACACAGGGCGGGATTCTGGGATGCCTCATTTTAGCAGTAATTGGAGAACGAATCCATGTGGCTTTCCCTTTACTACCCTTTCCCTTTACTATATATCATTCATTTTCCTGGCTACATAAAGTACTTGATCATCTCCCAGTCTGATTCATATCAATATTACAATCCTCACTCATAACTGTTTTTCAAAAAAATTTACATCCATATTAAATAGGAATGTCTTATTGCAAACCTAGGGAATCTACAAAAATAATTTCTCCATTAGACGATTTCTTCAAGGCGGATTATTCCATTAAGTAACTTTCACTGTAATGTCCACTTAACTTTAATTGATAAAAGTGAAATGCAAGCAAATTGAGATCACCTAATTGTCTAGTAGGTGCATGTATTAGAAGTGGATGGCAACCAGGTTCTTCTTTCTTTAGGAATTAGAAAGTTACTTTTTTTTCTTCTAACATGTAAAGAAGTTTCCAAATAACTCAACCAGCCATTTTGGTTCCCTTGAACTTGTAAAAACCAGTTCATAAGTCAACACTGTCCAATAAAAAGGCCCATTCCAACATCTTCCCCTGAATATACATAAGCACAGAGTCCCTTGTGTGTACATGTACACGTACAGATGCAATGCTGCATGGTTAGAGAAGTCAATAGACTACACTGGGCTCTGTTCCTAACAGGAGTCACTGGTGCGCCATTCTGCAAGTCACTTTAATCCCTCATTGTTATAAATGGGTATAAAATCCATTTACCTAATTGTGATGTCCAAGTCCCTGCTGAATTATTCTGTAAGACATATTAATGCCTTTGGAAGAAAACTCCTTAAAGCTAGTAGGAAATAGCTAATATCTATTTAATTTGACCTTTTCCTTAAAGCCAGGTAAATATCAAACCTCAGTTTGCATGTCTAGATGAAATTTGATTTGAGAAATCCAAGTGGAATAGTGATACCTTCACAGCTCCCAAGCGATGATATCACACCTGGTTAGAACAGCCACTCAACAGGACCCTGATTCTGCTCCCTTCGCTCGTGTTCGGTAGCGTGGACACAGACAGTGCAAGCAAACTTAGTGGGGAAATTCAGATCTTTCAGTGTTGTGAAATGTTGCCATCAACTGGACTGATAAATTGGTACTTATCAGCTCAATTTTATGGGACTTTGCAAGATCTCTCTATATGTGCTTGCTGTTAAGCAATAAAGCCTGAAATCTAATCTGCAAAGGGTTTTGCGTGGGAGACTCCCACCGGCTCTGAGTGCAGACAGTGCCATGTGTTCAGAGGCTTCCTGGACTGACTCTTCCGTCCTCATTAGGCTTCTATTAGACAACTTGAGTTCTTCACTTCCAGGCTGCTATGCACTATCATGCTCTTAATAGATTTGGACTTAGCCTTTTAAATAACAAACAATCCTGATTTCTTTTTAACAATTTTCTTCTTCTGTTTGCCATAAGATCTTCACCCTAATCTCTTCTAAATATATGCAAACTTGGCAGGTTCCTTATATCTGTGTTAATATGACTTTTCTGCAGATTTGTATTGACCTCTCATTTTCCTTTCAGCTCATTTCCATCCATGCAAAACAGGAATAAAAACCTGCTGTTCTTATTTCTGATTTATTCTAATAACTCACAGATGCAAATAAGTTCATAAAGTGTAAAGTAGCAAAGAAGGTTTATTTTTCAGTGGTTTATTTTCTGCAAAAATAATATTAAGTCTGGCTCATAGTAAACGATGGACAGCATTTATGTCTTCGTTCAAAATGCACCCAACAGGAAACAATCATTTCCAAATATGCTTGCCTATATAGAAGTGTTTGTTTCCCTACAAGTTTAGAATTGTAGCTTACAGAATGGATTCTGAAAAATTCATTAATAAACTGCATCAAAACTGCATAAAATATATAATGCACCAAAATTGTTTGCTATATTTTCCATGCTTTAACTACCCAGCAGGAAAATAATGATCAGCAAGCTTGTTATTTTCTATATGCTTGGGTGATATTTGACATTCTGTACAAGCCAAGATCTGAGCGAATGTGGGATATACATAACAAACAACTTTTTTTTTTCTTTTTCCTTAAAGAACTGGTAGCATATATCCACTAGCTTTTTTGCAATCGGAGAATGATGAGGACAACCAGTCATGTTGCAATTCACCATTGGACAAATAGAGATGGTTTAATCCTGAGCTATGCATAGCAGTCAGGGAATAGACGGATGACAGTCTGAACGCAGGAAACCAGCTGGATGATTGGGAAACATTCAGTTCCTCAGTGGTCTGCAGCTCAACCCTATAAATACCCTCTGCGCTGGCCTGTGGGCCAAGGTAGTTGCATCCTCACTGCCATTCATACATCCTCTGTGGATCAGCAGGATCTTGCTCAGTCTGTCAAACTTATAATTTCATTATTATTTTTTACAGAATTTATAAATCTTTTGCAAGCAGAAGTTTGCATGCAGGTCTGTTACACAGCTGTACCATATATAAATATATATATATACACACACCCCCCTAAAAAACAGAGATTGACTTCTGTTTCTTGCCCAGACCTGCCACTCTAAAGATATTTCAAGTATTGTTAAAAAATAAATTCTGGTGTATTGCTCGACAGTTGTTTCCCACACGTTTTTGACTACATGCAGGATTCCCACATATTTTTATATCTGTAGTCATGTTTGATAGTCCTGTCCCAAGATTTTGATACATCCTCCTTCAGCAACAGTTTTAGAAAATTATTATTGCCACCTGATCTGCTGAATTGTTATTCAAATTATTACACAATGTTATATATTGCTGTAGGCTGGACAAGAATAAGGTTTTACTGGAGATCAAACCAAACTACATCAAAGCAAACCAAACCAAATCACTGTCCAAATCAGAGCTGCGGTGAGAAAACCATAAAACCTTTAAAACTTTAAGGGGGAGCACAATATATTTCTGAAGAGAATTTTCTGATGGAAACAGGAGTGTGGATTAGATAACCCATGATGTGAACCTCAGACTTGTGAGCCTAATTCAAATATGGCCTTCATTCAGAAAAGCATTTAAGTTCTTCATGCACGCATGTTCTTGAATCCAGTTAGATCTGCTATAGATTTAAGATGTGCCTAAATCTACTATGTTTGTGGAAAATATGTTTCCTGTACAGAACACACACAGTTGTGACTGATAAGCCTGAAAAATAAAGCAACCTGAATGTAATGTTATGCAATTTTAAAACTAAACAAAAGTTAATTTGATTGACATGTTGCTTTTACACAGGTGCTTTTAAGATTCCAAGGAAATAAATCCTGCTGATACCCTGTTTTACTGTTGACGTCCATCAGAGTGTGTTTAAAACATTGCGCGTTATAAAATACCGGAAATATATACAAAGCTCCCAACAGCAGGGTGTAACATATTCATTGTTTCTCCATCTACTAATATTTGAACTTTTTCTCTAACTACAGAAACACTCTACCCCACACACCAAAATGGTAAAACACCCCAGTGAAATAATAATGCTTATCGTTCATAACCTAACGTATTTCTGCCTGCGTATGGCACAACTGATCCTAATATCATTCAATAGATTTTATGTTTTTTTTCTTAACCTCTCCTGTAGTTCATTACAGAATGGAAAAGAATACTAGAGGAAAAGGTAATTGTTGAAAAAAGGATTGAAAAAGTTACTCCTTTTTGCTGAGGACCAAACTGTGGCCATTTAGTAGCCCTGATGACAAATATGGCCTGTGGGCCACTTTGCCCTTTCAACACCAGCCTCTGTGAGTGGCCAGCCAACATGTACATGCTAAGGAGCCGTTCCTCTGTGTCACATCCTCTCCTGACTATTTGATGGCAGTTTGCTCGAAACAGCAAATGAAAGATCTCCTGAACCAAATACAGCTGCTTCTTACAGAATCACTGCATAAATCCTGGTGGAGGTCCTTTAATCTCCTTAGCCATTGCATGGTTGCAGGATGACAAGATATACTGAACAGAGAATTCAACAAATCATATCAAGTCAATGACTGCTCTCTTGAATACCACAAAAAACCCCTCCCTCCTAATTTCAGTAGCTTATCTGAAAGGTATTGGTCCCATATCTCCAATGTAATTATGTCTCCGATGAAATAAATCCCTTGAATTTACAGGAAGTCCGGCTGCTTCCAGACCTCAGCAAGGAAAATGTTTTCTCTCTGACTTTCAGTACTATCTATTTATACTGAAGCTTTTTAGAATCTACAATCTAATTTACATATAATTTTGCAATTGATGGCAGAGCTTCAAAATGGTATTCTATGAACTACGGAAAAAATACTGGCTACATCCAAAGACAGTTGTCATTTTCTTAGCTCAGTGAAAGTAGATTTGGTTTCCAGGTATCCCTGAGGCCATAATTAATGGATGTCTTCCGGCAAAGGGAGGGTAAAATGCACCTGGACTTCTAAAACTGTAGTATGACAAACAACTTTCTAGTTGCAGAGTTTTTCCAAGTATTCTTCATGAAAATGCAAAAAAGTATATGGACTTATCAGTGTAAAAATAGTATAAAAACATGACTTTGAGCAGAGAAAGTTTTGAAGAAGAGTCACTTGGTAGAATGGTTGGAGCAGCTCAGGACAGACCATGGGTAAAACTGGGCATGTGTATTGGGTTTGTGTGGCAAGGTTTTGGTAGCGGGGGGAGCTACAGGGGTGGCTTCTGTGAGAACCTGCTAGAAGCTTCCCCTATGTCCAATGCAGCCAACGCCAGCCAGCTCCAAGATGAACCCGCTGCTTGCCAAAGCTGATCAGCAGCGGTGGTAGCGCCTCTGTGATAACATATTTAAGAAGAGGAAAAAAAACCTGCACAACTGCAGCCAGAGAGAGGAGTGAGAATATGTGAGAGGAACAACTCTGCAGACAGCAAGGTCAGTGAAGAAGGAGGGGGAGGAGGTGTTCCAGGCGCCAGAGCAAAGATTCCCCTGCAGCCTGTGGTGAAGACCATGGTGAGGCAGGCTGTCCCCCTGCAGCCCACGGAGGTTAACGGTGGAGCAGACATCCACCTGCAGCCCGTGGGGGACCCCACGCTGGAGCAGGTGGATGCACCCAAAGGAGGCTGTGACCCTGTGGGATGCCCATGCTGGAGCAGGCTCCTGGCAGGACCTGTGGACCAGTGAAGAGAGAAGCCCACGCTGGAGCAGGTTTGCTGGCAGGACTTGTGACCCCGTGGGGGACCCACACTGGAGCAGTCTGTTCCTGAAGGACTGCACCCCATGAAAAGGACCCACGTTGGAGAAGTTCATGGAGGACTGTCTCCCGTGGGATGGACCCCACACTGGAGCAGGGGAAGAGTGTGAGGAGTCCTCCTCTGAGGAGGAAGGAGCAGCAGAAACAACGTGTGATGAACTGACCGCAACCCCCACTCCCCGTCCCCCTGTGCCACTGCAGGGGAGGAGGTAAAGAAATCGGGAGTAAAGTTGAGCCCGGGAAGAAGGGAGGGGTGGGGGGGAAGGTGTTTTAAGACTTGGTTTTATTTCTCATTACCCTACTCTGATTTGATTGTTAATAAATTAAGGTAATTTCCCCAAGATAAGTCTGTTTTGCCCATCACGGTAACTGCTGAGGGATCTCTCCCTGTCCTTATCTCGACCCATGAGCCTTTTGTTATATTTTCTCTCCCCTGTCCAGCTGAGGAGGGGGAGTGGTAGAGTGGCTTTGGTGGGCACCTTGCGTCCAGCCAGGGTCAACCCACCACAGCATGTGAAAAACTCTATTTTTCTTCAGAGGAATCCAAGCAGGTTTTCATTTTGAAAATGTAGAAAAATTATTTCAGTGTCAAAATATTTTACTTTGATAATGTCAAAAAGTGTTTTAAATACTTAAATTTTAAAAATATCAGTAGTTTATTAATTAGTAGTCTACATAATGCATTTAGACCCTTTCATATTCATATCTAAAATTTCAGTAGAATTGCTATATTCCAGAGAAAGTCTTCCATTTCCTGAAAAATGCATTTAGCAGTGGAAATTGCTGTATCTGAAGCTTTCTGGCCAGCTCTATCTGTAAGGCTTATAGATGTGAAGTCATCTGTTACTCCGCTGAGGTGCAGACACAATCTCATTACAAATGTTCAAAGCAGAGTTTTTGCAAGTCTCTTTTTTAAAAGGCTTGGTATCAAGCATCAGACATTTTTCCATCAAGCACTATTGCAGTACTGACCTAAAAGGCTTTGCAGAAGGCTCAGGAGAACAGACTGAATTACAAAAAGATAGTGGGTCTTTCTTAGTCCTTTAAATGGTGTACGTGCCCAAACTGAAGGATTGATCCGATAGCAGTCATTTTTGATCTGTCTGAAGAATTAGAAGAACCATCACCAAAGGAATTAAAGCACCAATGCTCCAAAGATGTGAAAGAAATCTCTGACATGATATACAGGAGTATACAATATTGGGATGCTGTCCACTGCCAGAATCAGATATAAGGTTATGCTAATTATACATGTATGTTTTTAGAAACCATTAATGTGGTATATGGCATTCAAGTATTGTCCTACAACTATAACTCATACTCACATCATTATAATCAAAACCAAAGCTTTCAAACCTCAGATAACTAGTTGGAGCTGAAGTTCTTCCAAACCCCCAGGGTTTTGGGGGATGAATTCATCAACTTTTAAGAAGAAATAAGTTAAAGTGATAATTTTAGGGCTAAACTTCCAATACTTCCAAAGAGGTGATCCTGCCACACGGCCTTTTTGCGAAGGGAAGGAGTGGTCCCATCTGACACCCTTAGCGCTGCCGAGGGTCAGGTCAATCTTTTACTCTAGCAGTCAACCTATTTTTATTTTTTTTTCTAGTTCTGACAGTGATTATATGACTTTGAAACTAAGTTCCTCACGACATCACTTTCAAAGGTGCTAAGGCTGGTTTTTGCCCTGAGCTATTGACTATTGCATAAGAATGTCTTCAGAAGTCCAGAACATCAAGACCAAAGATGGCTCAAGGTGAACACCAAACTACAGACTCACATAAACTTTGCCACTCTTCCCAAGCAAACATAAAAAATAGTTTTGGACGGATTGAAAACCTTATTATAAAGTGCAGCAGACTTATAACAAGCACCATCACAGAAGTCATGGATCACCTTTTACAATGAAGCAAGGTGTTACATGGCTAACCTTTTAAAGCAAGTTAATGCTGCAAATACTGTTGCAGGGTTTTTTTGACAGAACACGTTTCCTACCGAGGGCAACTGCCCAGGTCCTTGAATTCCCTGCTCATCCATACTTGGCAACCTTGCCAGCTTGATGCTCATTGTGTTGGAGCTCTGCCTTATATCCAGGAGGAAACCCTTTCCTCAGACTGCCACATTTGTGTTACCCCACTGCTGCAGGGCAGCCCTGCACCGGTGTCTGGCCACCTCTGTGGGTGGCAGACAGACAGCCCAAAGCTGTTCCCTTGTGGCTACTGAGTCGCAGAAATAGGGACTTGAAGTGAAACAGGCACATCTTTACCTAAAGGATGAAAGTGTAACTCCAGCATGTTCTGGAACATATCATGGACCTCTAAGCACGGCTCTGCAGATGCCAGTGCCGAAGGGACATGAGCCTTCTTGCAGGGATAAAGCAACGTCAGGGGGACAACCACAGCCACACTCGTGTGAGCAGTGCCCAGCCCCACTTCCGTCACCTGGTGGGAAAGGGTCAGATTTGGGTAGTCTCATACTCAGGTAGGACTGGGGTCCAGTTCAAACGGCATTGGAAATTTGTCAGAGAAGAGTCTCAATTATGACTGACTGCAGTTGGTTATGTACACACATACAATTTCTTTTTCATTAATAGGTTTAGCTTAGAAGTTTAAATTAATGGGAATAAATGTACTCAGCATGTTTGAAAATTTGAACGTGTATTGCTCACCTAACAATCTATTTTGAAGCCTGATCTTACACATTAAAGTTTTAAAAAGTGCCAGGCTATCTCCAAAGACTGCACATTTAGTATTAAAGTCCCTCATTGCACCCACTGCCTTAGTTCATAATCTTGGTGAAACAAACTTCAATACACTATCAGTCCATAAATTTAAAATAATTGGTTAAGTCTAAACCAGTTTGTTCCTAAGCAATGAAAGAAGACATCATTCCTCAGTAAAACCTATTCCTCTGCCAAACTTTATCTTTCACCTTTTCCATTTGACAGTAGAAATGTACAAAGTGGATCACTAGTTTGATCCTTGCGAGGGGTCAATATATTGTGCATTTGTGCATTTATAGAAACACATACACACACTCCAACTTACTTAAACAAATAGGTCCAGGAAAGTTAAAAGTACATCATAACGGGAGTGAAGAGAGGACAGTTTAATATATTGACTATGGGAGTTATTACTACCAATGCCACTGTAATGTATATGTGCATTTACAGAGACTGCTGGCAAGATTGCCTCTGTTCTCTCAGACCACATCTTTAACTCCTGCTAACAGCAGTTTATTATCAGGGACAAGTTAATCAAGGCTGGGCATGTCAGTTAGGAGTGAAGACATGCATATGAGAGTGTGTGTATTCATATGCACACATACATATACAACTCTTCTCGAATGTCTTCTTAGCAATTATGGAATATTCATAAAACTAGAAAAGAATGGTTATCAATTTGTTTTATGGCTGGCATAATTTTCTTGTACTATTTATACACACCAGATATTGTTTCTACACAGCCATTTTTTATAAGACACGAGTGAAATGGGAAATAACTAGGAAGAGAAATCAAGGACTCCAAAGATCTACTACCTGTAGTCATCCAACTACAACTATTCTGTGAACAACATAATATATATACCAGTGAATTTCTACTACAGCATTTATTAGTTTTCTGTGTCTTTAAAGGAGAGGGATAAATTCTTTGCAATGCAAGTACTTTCCTGTAGCACACAGTTAGCTGTCTCCCCTCCTGAGAAGGCAGGCTGCACTGAGATTCCTTACTTGCTCCCTGAAAAATTATTCCAGAGTATACTCCACCCAGGCACAAGAGGTGCGTTGGCTGTTGAGAAATAACTGTCTTTTCTCAGCTTGTTGCTTTTCAAGTGATTGATACCTCTCTCAGCACCGGTATTGCACACACCTGACTCAGAGAGAGCAGCAGCTGGAACTGCATCTCTCTGCACAAACAGGGAGGCAGCAGCTTTTTGCAGTTTCTGTCCTTTCTGCCTTGAGCACCTGTGCCAGATTAGTAATAATCTGACCTTGAATACAACTTCAGCAACTCTGAGGAAGAAGCAAATTACATCCCCCAATTCCTCCTTCACACCTATGTTTGCAGTTGCCTGAGGAAAATAATTTTATTGCACCAGCTGTAATACACTAAGCAGAACCTGCAAATCCCAAATACCTATTACTTTGAATAAACTCAGGAGTTAATCTGGGGTAGATTTCCCACCATCTTCTTTCATGGATACTAACTTAGCTGATACGAGGATTTTCTAGGTGGTAGTGGAGATCCCATATACAAAGGCTAGAAGCATCCCGTTCCTTTTACAGAGTGCTAAAGCTAAGGATGTTTGCTGGAAACAAATAAACCAGGCAACAACAGAAGTGCTGAGGTTGGCCTGCCCCCTTCGTTTGAACACTCCTCTTGGTTTGTTGCCAATTTCTCATTTAATTTTTTCCTCTGCCTCTGTATCTCCATCTGAGATTCCTAAGGGCTCTTCAGCAGGATCCCTGAAGCTTCTCAGATCTTTTCCAACCATGTGGGTTTGCACACAGGATTCCCTGGCACTAAAAGGAACCAGCCATATGTAGCAAGTTAGGCTGGATTTCTCCTGTTAACGGTTCCCTTGTACAGACATAATTCTCAGACTACAATGTGCAGGTAAGTGCAATGGTTGTTTGGGAGTAAAAATGTTTACTGATATTCTATGAAATTCTAAGAAAGAGTTCGATCAGCATATACTTTATATTTCTATCACAGTAGCATATATGATTCAACTTTGCTTGCAAATTCTACTCGTAACAAATGATGCTGATTAAGCAACCAGAAACCAGCGGTAAGTGAAATGTGAACTCTCCTTTCCTGCAGGAACTTTTGACCTTTTAATATTTAATTTTGGCCCATCTTTAAAATCGGACTGCAGTAACTTACAGCACTTTGCATCTGTACAAGACAGTATTGAGCCATGCACTGTCTCTGCAAGTTCCATGACTAATTTCTGGCTAGGCTACAGCTGTTTCAATATTCAGAGGCAAGAAACTTCCAGGATGTACTGAGTGCAGGTAAAAATAAAATTAACTCACTGCCTATTGAGTAAAATCTACCTGAAAAAAATCATATTGATTTTTGCTAAGAGAATACTCCTACAGAAATTTTTTATGCAAATATTTCTACTTCTTGGAAAGTATATATTTTCAGGAAAAAACCTTATACGCACCTAAATTCCCAACTAGCCAGAATACACCCAGATATTAAGTATCTGAATTAGAAAACTCTTAAATCCAAACAGATAATTTGCATATTTTAGATAAAAACCACACACACTCATAATACATGTATCAAATCTCTTTTTGACAGATACTTGGAACTGAATTTCATAGGAAAACATGGTTCACTAGAAATATTAAGGTTCTTTTTTCCAATTCCAAGGCCAGACAGCAAGTGAATTGTGGGCAAAAGCTAAAATAATGAAAAGAAAATGGATATTGATTAATTCCCAAGGGACACTGCATTGTCTGCCCTCCTTTACCATATTTCTGCAGGACCGGAGAGTCCCTGCACACTACCAGACTGCTTCCCAGCAGCTTCTTTTGGAAAACCCACTGATACTGATCAGAAAACCTGTGTAATTGCCTATGCAAAAAAGCCTATGCAAAAAAACTGTCTACAAATTTTCAGATTATATTTACATATATAATATAATTATAGAAAATATAATTTAATATTCAAATTTTGTCTTACAAATCATCTGCAATTGATTTTGACTTCACTAATGGAATATCACTTGCAAATCTGAGACTAGGACTACAGAATTAGAGTGTATTTTAAAAGAAAATTAGTGGAATAAAGTAGGAAAGAATTATGAACATCATCCTTTTGCAAAAGTTATTTTTACGATATTGCTATACTTCACGATCATATTCATTTGAAACATTAACTATCCAGATTAACTTGGTAGTTCATAATATTAACCCTGAATTTTGGACAAGTTACAAAAATAAATTGCTTTGGAGAGATGTCTTCATCTTTTGATGTCTTTCCTTTAATTCTGAATTAATCTTATTTTGGTAGTTGTTTAACAGGTGAACTGAAAACTTGATAAGCAGGAATAGATTTCAGGCTTAAGGTTCCATAATTGATTCTACAGCAGCTGACATTCTTAACATTTTAAGCCTACTTGGGAGCTATATGCCTTACACTACTTCAGCAATAGTAATATTATATGTTGCAACAAAGGGAGAAAAAGCTCTTTCAAGGTTCTGAACTGAAGTTTTGCCATCTGAACAAAAGAAAAACATTACATGATTTAAAGATTTTTTTCATACAAGTAGGTTTTTATCCTTTAGTTATAAATGAATTTCAGTTTACCTTAGACATCTTAATGACCCACAGCCTGATGTGCATTGCTGTGATACTTCATATTGAGAAGACCGAAGGCTGAAAGATATGTCAGTCATGCCACAGTGTAATAGAGAGTTTTGTTCCAGCCAACTTGATCTGTACAAGATACTTACGAACTAACTAAAGATTAGAGAAGAAAAATAAAAAAGTTTGAGGAACAGGAGTCTTTGAGTTATGGGAAGAGAGTGAGGAAAAATATTGTTTAAGCAAAATGACAAGTACAGGAGAAGCACTTAAAATGTTGAAGGGCATCATGTAATTTTGGAAATCATATCAGAATCAGTGAGACATTATTATTCTCACAGGTTGTGTCTATATAGTCAGTGAAATTATTCCCAGCAATGAAGCACAAGTGTCTAAGGAATAATGCACAGGTTGACAGCAGGGGCAAAAAAATCACAGCGTAGCTCCAAGAAAGGGAGGATTATATACAGTGTCATAAGAAGGGTACACAATTTTATATGAGCAGGAGGGAAGATTTCGTGGCACCATGAACCTTTAAGATACATCTGAAGCTATAAAGGAAGTTCTTAAAATGCTAAACTGGCAAACAAACTAAACAGACTAAACTGGTAAAGTGAGAAGGAAAGTACTGTAAGGAGGAAACTTATAATAGCAAGGAGATGGGCTAGAGGGTCCAATGAGTTTTAGCTGTCCATAGTTTTTACATGTCTCTGAAAATGTATAGTTTTTTAAATTTAATCTAAAGAGAAGAGTTTATTTGGCACTTAAAGGTTTTGCGATGGAAACTGGAAGAATCCAGTACTAGAGAAATGAAAGACTTTTGTCCTCTGCTATTACAGACTCTGGGAACATATTTACCTTTCCAGATCAAATGTTATGTGCATCAGGAACAACTGTAACAGAAAAAGCTCACTTCACATTCATACCTGAAACTCAATAAAAATGTGATTACAGGTTTTAAAGTTTTCTTCTGAAGGTCTCTTATCTACAATAAAAAAGGTTTACAACATCTTTTGACACATGAATCACATTTTCATGCCCTTTTGTGCTTGTAGGATCTTGTCAGTTTTCAGTTCCCATGAAAAATACTTTTATTCCTTTATTTTTTTGGAGTCAATTATGGTTTGCTTGCATTCATGCAAAAAGTGCTAATAACAGTAATTTGAGTAATTGTTCCCACCAATGATGACTTAGTGCTCATGGACTCCATCCAGCATAAAAATTCCTGTTGCTTAGAAAGCTACAAATGCAGCCTGTGCCACGGGATGACCAGGCTAAACATGCAGCTCTGCTGAAATAAGAGCTCAACAATGACGATAATGAGAGCTAAAGCACTTCTGTACCAGGAGTAGGGACATTTAGGCGCTATTATTTTAGACTATGTCTACTGATAAAGCTCTGTGCTTAATGATCTCTTAATCCCACACTCCCCCAGATTTTTTATTCTGAGTGTGTCCTTTTCTCTCAACCGGGGCTGAACAACAAAATTGCTGTGCAAACCTCAGGAAAGTAATCAGAAAATATATATAACTTTATTTGACTGGTGGAAGTGGGAAGTTATTGAAAACCTCTCTCTGCCAGCCTGATAGCCAGGAGAGAGTGGGAGGTGAAGATGTTAGCTCAGTAAGACAGAGATACTGTTCATCTCGCTTAGGTGAAGTGAGAGAGCATGAACGGAAGAGTCACACCGCTGCAGGTGGTGGCTCATCGCACTCCTGCTGTTACAGCCACACATCAGCCGGCCAGTCGACAGGAGGCTGTGAAAGGGTGAAAACTCTGCTTTTGCATCAGCACAGTCAAATGACACCCCTCATGCCATGGTGGAACACACATGTAAAAGCAGTAATCCTGGGCAATGCAGCTTGCTTGTAATATCTCCTGTGAATACAGGAAATCCAGATTACATGGATAGGACCCACATCAGAGGTGTGATTCCCCGTCTGGAAACTAACTGCTCTTAGTACACTTGTTTCTAAACACTACAGAGCTAAATTTGGAAACTAAGAAGGAAATGTATTGGATGTCAAGGTAAAGCCTCTGTTGTGTTTTCTGTGTGAAAATGCATGCTGAAAAGAGATAATTGCAGCAATGACATTTTAAACAAAATATTTTCATCCTTAAAAACTGCTTTGAAAAAGAGATTTCCTGTATTAGCGTACCCACAGACAAAATTCTCAGCGTCTGGTAACTTTTGTTACTCCCTCAGTCCTACCTGCCTTTCCCCCTGTATTAGAAGTGTGACATGACAGTGTATAATTGTATCTTTAATTGTGGTTCTTCATGGTAGAATAATAAATATCATTACCAAAAACATTTATTCCTAGTTTTCACACTGCATTTCTTCTCAGTATATACAAAGCAATAATCACAAACATATCTGCAAATCCATTTTTTACTTTGGAGACTGCATACTGAGGGCTTTACATTTATGACCAAATCCTTACAAAGATTTTATTCTCTGCAGAAAAACATTTTTTCATTTGTGACAATCTTTGTTGTCAGTTTGGTTAAAAACTTTGATCTTAGACATTCTTGACACATTTTCTTCACAAAGTAAAAATGGATTTATTCTACTGAAAATGACATGCTTCTTTTATCCTAGCGTATAAAAAAACCTGCCAGCCTAATTGGAAATATTCTTTAAAAAGAAAGTTTGAGATACAAAATCCCTGCAGGAATCAATTACAAGAGCAAGCTATTCACAGACAGAAGAAAAACAAAAACTGAAAGACCCTGCTGCAAATAGTGATGGCTGCAGAACAGTAGAATTTGCTTGTGGATAATAGTTACAAAAAATGTTCAATGCTGTTACATTTCTAATCCTCTCTGTTAAAGCAGACTATTTAAAAATATTTTCTATTTATTTTAAAGTTTATTTGTGAAACAAAGAAAAAGGAATGTATTTTGTTCACAACCAACAGTGTAGGGTGTTAAGCTGTACGCAGGTTTGTCTACAGGTTTATGTCAATTTTTTTCAAAGACAGCAAGAGTGAAAAAAATTGGTAGTGAATTACTTTTAAGACATCAACTGGCATTGTCACATGGTAGGCTAACCTGTAATGGAAAAAATCATGATGAGTAGACTGACTAGATGACATTTATTTCCAGAGATTTACCAGGAGATGAAATGTAATGTGAACTTGATGTGAACATTGGCCTGTATCTAAGGGCAGCTGCCGATTACTTCTGAGTTCAAATGCAATACGTATGACTTGGATCTGCAACGTTTCCCAAAGTACAGTCAACCATCTCACTGGATTTTCAGAAAGAAAAGCTGGAAACCATTGATGCCTCACATCAGGAGTGACTCTCTTCCCCATGACTCTTCTGCAAGTTACAACCAGTTTTATTGACAAAAAAGGGTAAAATACATATTGTAAAATGCTACTTATTGCTGAAACAAGTATTAGAAAATTCTAAGTGGGTGACTCGTCTCAGGAAGGTATGAGAAAAGCAAGAATAGGCCTTCAGGATATGAAATGTATTAGGAAACAGCTCACAACCTAAGCTGGAGGGTCTACTTTACGACATCTTACCACCTCACGTGAACATACTGTGTGACTTTTACAGCTTTGAACATTCATGAACGAGTGTTTCCAATGCTTTGTCCTGCAGTCCTCTCCACCCAACAAACCATGTATTGTGTGGGAAAGGTAGGACTGAACATCAGACAAAAGCATCTGAAGAAAGCTGTCTGTTTTTTCCTCAGGCCTAATTGCCCTCCCTACACATAGTCTCTTCTTGTGAGCCAAGGCTGCGTGTTATGTTTTAGAAGTTCACAACTCCTCAGAATAACACAAATCCATGTGCCCAACAAACACTCGATTGCCTTTCAAATGGTTGTGGCATCTGCACAGATTTCACCACACTGCGCAAACCAAGCGGTAATTTTCCATCTGTGAATGGTGTTGATATAGCAGCAATCAGCCTTGCATCCAGGCCCAGAGCTCTACATTGTGCCTACCCAATAGCAATGAAAATTAAAGAAGAGAGATGCTGCTTTAATTAACAGTGCTGCAGAACTTCTGGCCATTTACAGTGTCTCGAGCCAGTCTCAGACATGCACATTCTGCACCGATTCGTATTGGCACAGGGCATACATATATATATACATCTCCAATGCCAGAACACAGACAGAATAACAGAGGCATCTTACCTACAAAAGTTGGCAAATGCACAAGAAGTGAGGAATTATGGGATTCCATAACAGAATTAAATGAAAAATCTAAAATACCAATAGACATATTTTATCAGTCTTTGACAGGTTTTTCAGGAAGAGAAGAAATATGAGAAACTTAAAGAGAGAGGTTTGTGAGTGAAAGCAAATGAAGTGAAATGTTTCTTCTAGTCCTAATGAAATAAATAGGATTTATGTGGTTACTAAATATATTCAGTAAACACCTATAATGGACACAATCCTCAGTCTTACTATTGAATTTATATAGGGCCTCTGTGCAGGGCACCATAAACCATACTTTTTATAATAGATAAAACTAACAATTGTTCATTTGTGAGATCCAGGTGGATTTGGAATGGTATGAAGTTCCTTTGTATATGTTTTCCTGAAAGGGACTTGGATTTAAACATAAAATCTGTTTTCTGACTATTTTAGTATATAACTGATGGTAGCACATGTTATTTAGTATGGCTTGCTAGTTTTTCTGGTTGAGGGCTGTACTCAGAACTGGGCTAAAGGCTTTTCATTAGCGTAAGCAAAATGAAGTTATGAGGAGAAAGCTGCTGGAGATGAGGGCGAGAAAACAGTTAATTTTTGACGCGTTGTGCAAGCTTTCGGGGCAGAGTTCTCTACCTTTCTCCCTTCAAGATAATTTGATCTCAGTGGGGACCCAGGGAATTCTCCTATGGAGTTTAGCCTGTAGTGATGGCACAATGTGGCTGAGACTTGACCACAAGGTATGGGCTGGCTTGAATTTTTCCCTACTTTGCGAATAGGTGACATAAATCCTGAGCACAATACTGGGGACTTACCAGGGACTGCTCCCTCAGGCAGCATGGAGGTGGGCATCCCACCTGCGCAGAAGGTGTATTATGAAGTGGAGGGCATTTGAGAAGATAAGGAGGGAAGATGCTTCTGCATCCATCCACCTTTAAATCTAGATCTGTATATTGAAGAGAAGTCAGGGAGGAAAGCATGGCCAAGAAGACTTGTAGATATGTCTAAATTACCCCAGGCAGCAAGTGAGAGATTAATTCATGATCTGTGGAGAGCAGAGTTGGGGAAATGAGTGTCTCAGCTTAGGGAAGCCCAATGCCTGTGGTGGTCTTTTGGCACACACAGTGCTTCTTACCATGGGCTTTAAGAGGCTGTAGAGCCTAAAGCAATACGGAGCAACAGAGCTCCAGCAGACATGGAACATCTTTTTTTGGGAAAAGTGGAAACTGGCAGTAGGCAGATCTTCTATTCCCTAAGTCTTAATGCAGGTCCTAACACAGTAAAGCTAATTGCAGAATAATAACTATAGAAGGATACTTTAGCAACAGCTAGGGTATTGAAAGTACTGTACTTGATACACCTAAGTTTGTCCTTGCAAGAAATGCATTAGAGAAATCTTGTATTAACAGTGACTTTTCCACACTTCAGGGACCTCTTCACTTCTTGAATTTAAAACACAAAAGAAAACCAGAAGTGGATACACACAATTTGAATTTTAAACTCTCTTCAATTTCAAAACTCAAGCTTTTTATGATATGCTTTCAGACTGGAAAACATGCCCATGCAGAAAGGTAGGAAAAAGTTTATGGAGCAGTTAGGTCCCATTAAGGTCATCAAACTTTGACTTAAATTTCTTCCTAAAGCTGTATTAGTCTTCTCAACAGAACTTTATTTCACCCTAAATGAATACTGTTGTTAAATCATTACCCAAATATGTGTTAATGAAAATGCAGTTAATCTAAAAGAGAACCAAAAAAGTACCAAAATAGCATCGGTTCTTACAATAAGAGATTTTACTTTTATAAAGTGCCTTCATTTTAGATACTATTTAAGAAGCTTATGTATGTCTGCAAAGCATATTGAGTTTCTAAGATAAAAGTGTCTAGATAAGAGCACAATATCTGTATTAAGGCTGTCACATACATGAGGTGATACAATACAATTGCAGTTTCTTATTTACTATATTTTCCAAAGATATTCAAATTATGTATAATTATAATCTTGTAAAAGATAAAATAAAAACAAACAACAAAAACCCACCAAACCCTGCTCAGCTTTCAAATACTTTACCTTAATGGTAATGAAGAGTGATTGGAAATTTAAAAAAAAAGAACAAACAGAACTGTGATAGCTAAAAATGAGAGTAATCTTTCAGTTCCGTTAGCACAAATTTCTGTACTAAGTTAAATAAATTATAATTTTTAATTCATTTAAATTACTACAGAACTGTGTCCACAAGTTCTGAATTTTGCTTCATGAAAATTTAGTTATGGTTTCCTCTTAACCGAGAAGACTGGTTTGTTTCATATCCAGCCAGGCTTGCTTGGGATGTCACAGCTTCATTGCATTTGACTGGTCTGAGGTTTTTCTGTAGGATTTTCTTTATTTACGTAAACCTTAGGCAAGATTTTGCAATGAAGATCTTAGAAACACTGGATCACACACCTAAATTGCTGTATAGTAAATTAAAAAAAGAAGGAAAAGTTGTGATTGATAGTGCTGTTATATTAGATATTCTGCCTGTAAACTAGGTTGTGGTGAGAGACCATCCCTTCCTTCCATGTTTCTACAGTAGCTCCCTACAGTGTCAGGTCACCCTATGACTGGTGTCTGCAATAACCCCAGGCACTGTTGTGCCTTCAACGTATAACTGACCTAACACTTCTAGCCAAAGAAAAAAAGCTTCCTGAATTCTCCTGGTGCTTCTCCAAGATGGAAGGTGGTCGAACCTGTCATCTCTGCTTTTGTCTGAAGTGCAGAGAAGGCATAGTTACACACTTCTGAGTTCAGGTTTTAGAAGTGGAAAGACAAGTCTCCTGAGCCATGATTAAAACTGATTAATCAGTTTAACCTCCTGAGAAACACATATTTCACTTCTTGCCACCCACATCCTACCTCTTCTCCTCCCTAGGAGTTTCCAATGCCTCTACAGAAGCAACAGAACATTAAAAAAAAGCAAACAATTTTATAATAAACTTTTTAAATGTTTATGTGCTGGCTTCATTTTCTTTTGATTATAATTATTAACTGCCACTATATTTAGGTCCTGTTCCAAATCAGAAGTAGGAAGCCCAAACTTTACTGTAAGAGCTGTTCTTTTGTTACTCTTCATCTTGTTATTAGCAGGAAGTGCTAAATAACCCAGAAGTTCCTTTATTATCATTAAATGTCAAATCTTACTCTGCAAACACAAACAGATCCTATAATACATCAGATCCTTTAATACATCGCCTAATTTTAACTGCCACAATCAAAATAACCAGCTATCTCTCAGCCATGACACAAAGGCATTTTTCATTAAAGAAGCAGCAAGTTGTTTTTATATGAAAAAATGTTTATGTCTTCAATATACCTCCAATATGTACGCAATGAACACTGTGGTTCCAATGTAAATGGCATATATCAATCAGCAGTCCGCTCATACTTGTGCTTGATGGTCAAAACCCATCAAAATGTTTAAAATATTTCATGTTCTCTTTACTACTATCAGTTGAAGTGACTGCATGCTTTCAGAGAAATTTAGGAATCGGACTTACAGAACCTCTGGTTAGTTTGCTGCAAAGCGGTCACTGCAGTCTGATAGGCAGTATTTCTTAGTACCTGATCGCTGAAATTGAAATAACATGGGCTGAAACTGTGATTCCAAAAACAAAGTAGCAATACAAAACTAAATAAAAAATAATTCCTTTCTAAACCGAGATTAAATCACCTTCAAGGAAAGCCTAGAAGCAGCTATTGTAACACTCACATTGATTCCTCTGAATTGTATTTTAAATTTCAGGGTAGTGTGGAGAAAAGCTTTGGAATGTTAAAATAATTTTTAGGAACTGCAAATCTTGCGGGTCAATTTATTTTTTCATTTGTATCAGTCTAAACTTAGAGCAACCTAACTAGAAAGTCAGGAGTCACTCCAAGCTTATGCTGATGTGAACTAGGGTAAAATATAGTCCCATTAACCTTTTCATTCTTTGATTTGTCCCTTGAAGAGCAGCAAAGACTAGAGGAAATTAAAGAAACTATCCAGTGGATTTTATTTCCATAAGACTCTGCAAACATGTCATTTTCAAAAGCAAAGGTGCTACCATTAATTTTATGTTCTGCCTAGAGACCATTCAGAAGATGAGTAAAAAGCGCTGAAGAATAATCATCCTTCTAAGATGATCAGCCCTTGAATTCTCAAGACAAGCATGAATCATCACAACTAAGGACATATGAGTATACATATAGCTGTGGATATATCCATGTATATGGGACTTTGGAAGATGGAGTTAAAAGATTGTAATGCTGCTTAGCATGGCCTGGTTTGATGTTCACGTCAGGTGATAAAATGCTTGTTCGCATCTCCCTTATGAATACTGCAACTTGCACCAGCTCTGATTTATTTTGAACAGTTCAAAACGTTGGTCCCTCCAGGGTAAATTCATTTTCATCAATGTCAAGCCTTGTCTGCATCATCAAGTAAAAACTACATTTTACAGTTGCTGTGACAAACCAATAATTAGTTTTCTTTCATTATCAGAATTACTCATCAGTAACTCATTAAGGTACAACTGCTGCCTACAGCTCCTCCCCTCTAACCACATCCTAAACAGCCTCCTGCCTGACATTATGCGAAAGTTTGCTTTCCAGACTCAGAGTCATACTCCTAACTCCTGTGTATTTGATTTTGCAGTTTTCATTTAACAGATTTCCAAGGAAGGACACCCATAAAACCCTACCACCTTCCGCATACAAACACCCTTTTCTCCTTTCTCCTTCTCTCACAGACAGTTATATCAAATGTCCTGGGAAGACAAAATTTTAAAGCTACTATATGGAGGTGAATATTTTTATATAATATACTTCTGTAAACAGTTTCTGAAACATAGTTTAAAATAATACAGTATTTCTTTTCTAATTTTAATGGGTCATCCAATCACCATTGAGTAATATAAGACAGGTACATGAATGCTTTTAACCAGTGTTCTGGCTGTAGATAATAACCAGGAATATGGACCTTGAATTGTTAAAATTCCTTTCATTTCTAAAACTATCCACTCCCAGCTCTGGTGATAAAGAAGGACTGATTGGTATTAACATTTTCCTTTTCCGTCTGCAGAAATAACTAGGCAGCATATGCTGGATATTTTTATGGATACACAGGCCTTCTATCATAGTGTAGCATTCATAAACTGTGACAGCTATTTCTACAGATTGGCAAAGCAAACAAAATAGAATATAGCAACTGTAATTGAGGTTTGTAAAGAAACTTGGTGGAGTGTTGTTCAAATAAAGAAAGGTCCTATGGTTATTCACACTGGCTTATTCCAAGAAGAATTATTTTTTCACTTTTAGTTATGAATTCTCCTGGGGAACACAATAGAAAATTTAGGGGTTTTTTTTCCTTATTTCCATAAGGGTCACATACAAAATCGAGAATGACAGCCCAGACTTTTATGTAATTGCCTTTTATTAAATGCAAAGCTACACACAAAGAGTCTGCCACACAGAGAATACTAATCTCATTATTCATACCCTAGGCAATAGTGCTTCTGGTCAAAAAGGAGACATTACAACATATTTAAAAGTTGTACTGATATATACTAATGGCTGCTAAATTACCAAAAAAGTTTCCTGGCATGACACACGCAACTCTTGTCTCTTCTGGCAATGGCACTGAAGTGTTCAGTACAAATACTGCTTTCTGGAAAGAGACTTTCACTTCCTAGTGCAATCCTAGATTGGATATTAGGAAAAATTTCTTTACTGAAAGAGTGCTCAAGCATTGGAACAGGCTGCCCAGAGAGGTGGTGGAGTCACCATCCCTGGAGGTGTTCAAAAAACCTGTAGACATGGCACTTCAGGACCTGGTTTAGGAGGCATGGTGGTGTTGGGTTGACAGTTGGACTTGATGATCTTAGAGGTCTTTTCCAACCTTAATGATTCTATGATTCTATAAATAGGGGTTTTGGGCTTCAAAAAAAGACATCAAAAAATGACCCTATGGATGACTTTGAAGTATTTAACTGTCCTGCAGAGATTCCTGCCTCCTTACGCTTATTTATCAGATTCCCGTATGTCTAAGAATTCACACTTGTAGGTTAGTTTGTCACCAACAGATATGTAAATATTTTCTTTGGAATGCCCCAGGAGGAGACCAGCTGAAGGGTCTGCACACACCGCTCCTCCCCTGCTGCTGCCTTGCTTCTTTTCTTGCCCTCCTCTCAGCTAGAGCCTCCTGGCAAAGGGGTTGGGAAGTTTACGAGCACCCTGGTAGCATTGCACTTCCAAATGTGCATGATAGCAGATGAAACCAAAATCTGTGATATTGCAGGACCTGACCAAATTATTATCGGCTATCTTTGGTGCATTGATCTCAGTTTTAAGTATGTTGCCAGGTTTTCATGGTCACCACACTCAGAATAAATATTAAGTTTGGAAAGAGTTCAGCTGCTTTTGAAATACCTAAATAGGAGCCAGATTTTGTTTTTAAAAAAATTAAATCCACACAGTGCCAGTGTTGCTTCAATGCTTAGATGATGTTGTTCACACATACATATTGCAAAACTCCTGTAAAAAATAATGCTTATTTTCTAAATTGTCCTTCTGAACAGGACAAAGGAAGAGGACAATATGAAAGAAGAGACAGTTTTGCTCTCTGCTTAGCTGGAGCTCTACGTAAGAAAATGACACAATCCTGAGGTTTGGAAGTGAGTGTGTTACAGTGTGACCCTGGCAGACTGCATCGTGGGTTGCAGGAGCACTGCCAGTCTGAGCTGACTGCTCCTCTCCTCCATCTCTTGAAACATTACCTTGATAGGAAATTTTCATTTTCTTTCAAAACAAATTGAAAAATTAAAGCAGAACAAGAAGCAATGTGGAGAGGGCATACCAGATGATGAGGCTAGGGGAGAAAAAAGGGAATGAGAACAAAAGAGGTGATAAAGTTTTTAACATTTCAAAGGAAATATTCTTGTCACCCTTCCTCGAGCTGCTCTTTGCAGTGAGGTTATCAAAGATCAAGGCTATATATCAACATGTGCAAGTCACCTCAATTTTGACATTTCCTATTTTTGCAGAGCTTTTGATATTGGAACACTAATAATGGACCTTTTACCTGGAGTTCAGCATGTAATTCTGATTTCTAGCCCTTCAAACATCTAAAGTCTGAGATGTTTTGAGGAATCCTTTCATCTAGGATTCTTTCCTGACTTGTCCATACCAAAATGTATTTACATTTATATGCTGTATTTTCTACATGCTGCTAGTCTGAGTATATTGACCTATTTTCCATTTTTGCTAGACACAAGATAGTCATACATTGTGATTTTAATTTACTGTAAACATAATAACAAACTTAATTAACTACAAATAAATATATAAATAAATAAATAGTGGGAGTCAAGGACTCCAGGGATCAAAAAGCCTGCAAGAAACCAATGCTCAGAATACTGATTTCTGATAAATAGTAATAGCATTAAAATATCTCTCAGTCTGACATTTGGCTGAAAGTTGCACATTGATTGTACTGAAGTGATTCCACAAAACCTTGCTGAGACAGGCAGTCCTAATCAAAAAGAGAATTAAAAACTTCAATAGGAATTTCATCTTTTCAGAAAATGAACAGTAGGATGAACGTTTCTTGTACAAGCTTTTAATTGTTTCTAAATTATCAGCAGTCTTTTGACAATAAAGCAGGTGGATTATAATGGTTGCTCTAAATGCAAAGGAAAACATCTTTGCCAAATGAAGGAAACGTGCATTATTGCAGGCCTGTATTGACCACATAAGATGAAGAACATGTCGTTAAAAATGACAGAGCAAATTAACCAGTTTGATAAAACATGTGACAGCTCCCTGAATTTGCTGACTACTTTACATAATTACAATAGCTTTTTAGCAATGCCACTCTCCATGGATCATTTTAGTCGTTTTCCCAAGTCACATTAATTCTTGCTGCTTTTCCAATTTAACTCATTTACCTCATTCCTGTTTACTCAAGTGTACTCTTTTTTTTCTTACCCTTGGTCATTACCTACAATTTAATGTAAGCCAGTCCTACAAATGGGCAAGTGCTGGATTTTGCACCTGGGACATGGCAACCCTGGATGTATGTACAGACTGAGGAACTAGAGGCTGGAGAGCAGCCCCGTGGAGAAGGATCTGGGGGTTCTGGTCGATGGCAAGCTTTACATGAGCCAGCAGTGTGCCCTAGCAGCCAAGAGGGCCAACCGTGT